>CAUYOR010009109.1:0-91765 GCA_963573925.1 Callimico goeldii
TGGTGGCTCAAGCCTGTAATCCCAGCACTTTGGGAGGCCGAGGCGGGTGGATCACGAGGTCAAGAGATTGAGACCATCCTGGTCAACATGGTGAAACCCCGTCTCTACTAAAAATACAAAAAATTAGCTGGGCATGGTGGCACGTGCCTATAATCCCAGCTACTGGGGAGGCTGAGGCAGGAGAATTGCCTGAACCCAGGAGGCGGAGGTTGCGGTGAGCCGAGATAGCGCCATTGCACTCCAGCCTGGGTAACAAGAGCGAAACTCCATCTCAAAAAAAAAAAAAAAAATTAAGTAAATGAGTGAGGGTCACTCATTCTACTCAGTCCTACCTGTACCTTACCAGATACTTAAAGTCATTTCTACCTTTCCTCTCGATTTATCTGAAATTCTTTTTGATGCATATTTGCAGAAAGATTTTAATTATGCATGGGATTACATTTGTAATGTCATAGATCCTCAAAGGGTAATTCTTTATCTTGGCAAGTAAAATTTTAGATGGAAATTATTATATCACTGTTGCAGAAATTTCTGGACTGATTCTACTGTTTGTGGTAGGACTATACACTGTGGCATCCACAATGTGGAATTCTGGATGAAAAATTCTAATTGCTGTAATATTCCACCTAATTTTCACTTTTATAACAGGATTAATAATTACAGGAAAGATTTAGCCAAAATTAACATTAAAGTTGCTCTAGTCACTCAATCCAATGCCACTTAGTCTAAGAAAAATGGTCCTTCTACATTAATGCTTCTGGTAAAGTACAGTGACACCTGGTGGAGGCAAACCAGTACTACAACCTATTGAAATGGTTAAAACGCCATGGTCGTGGTCTGCAATACCCCAGCTAATAATGTCAATCTTAATACTCACATCCAATCTCTGTATTCTAAACCTTCTTATAAAATTTAACTCTTCTAACCTAGAGGCTATTAAATTCCAAATGGTGTTACAGATGAAACCATGCATGAATACACCTGCCTAGGAACTTGCACCCATAACCTCACAACCTATTTAGTCTGTAACCCAGAAAATTGCCAGCCCTATATATATTCTGACCCTAAGCTCTTCTCTTATGAAGCCGGGTTTGAAATACATATCAAGTCAGAGGAAGGGGAACTTCTGACTCAATCCAAGAAGGTCCCTCCCTCCTACAGGGGTCTTATTTCCTTGTATTTTGATGCTCGCCATGCCATGTACCTCAAAGGCCTAAGTAGTCCAAAAGCCTCCTGTAATAGCCTAACACAGGAGAGGCTTAGCAGTAACAGTCCCAAGCACCTAATAGGGCCTCCGGAGACTGGAGGTCCATGCTGCACCCTGTGGTCTACCCATATGCAACTCCATCTATCAGGAAGGGCTGCCACACTTACCAGCAAGCCAACAACATCCTCTTGTAAAATGAAAACCTGCAACCCTTTAAATTTCACTATCTTAAGGACAGATATACCCTTTTGGACCACAGGACACTCCGTAATGCCGCAAATTGGCAGGACAGGAACAGGCCCCAGAGTTGCATTATGTATTATCAAAAAGGCTCAGACCTGTCCAGATCAACAATTCTGAGCTTTTGAATCATTCTATGAGCATGCTGAATAGGAGCTGCCTGGGCCGTCCCCCTTGGCTACAAACCTATTTGCTTAACTTGCTGAAAACACTGCTGGCAGCCTTGGCATTTCTTCATGCTACATTTGTGAAGGAACCAACATGGAAGACCATTGGCCATGGGAGGCAAGGGAATTGATGGCCAAAATAACCTCACTTTAACTGTCTCATCCCTGGAACCTGTGCTTGCAAGTCTGAGCATCTGGCTCTTAAAAACCTCTATAATTAGGAGGTTTTGTATTGCTTGCTGGGGAAAAGCCTTCACAAACCCGGTATGAGAATTAATGTGCCTGGAATGACAATACTACAATGAGAAAGTGGGGAAAACTTTATGATGGCGTAGAAAATACAATCCCGCATCACCCACCGAGTTCATTCTCTCATTTCCTTTCTTTAAGCATCTCTTGGCACCAACTTGAAGCTCCAAATACCTGGCAGGTCCCCCTGAACTTTATTGCATCTGTGGACCACAGGCATTTAGGCAGTTACCAGACAAATAAACAGGGGCTTGTGCACTGTTTAGGAACAATTAAGCTGTCCTTTCTAATCCCTCTAAGGCAAGGAGACGCCTTAGGGACCCCATCTATGATGAAACTAAAAGGAGAAATAAATGGGGTGTAACCATAGGGGACTGGAAAGCCAATGAATGGTCCCCTGAAAGAATAATTCAATATTATGGCCCAGCTACCTGGGAAGAAGATAGAATGGGGGGATACCACACCCCTATAATATGCTCTACTGTATCATAAGGTTACAGGTAGTACTTGAGATTATTACTAATGACACAGTGAGAGCCTTAAATCTGCTTGCCCACCAAGCCACAAAAATGAGGAATGCTGTTTATCAAAACAGACTGTCCTAGGCAACCTCCTGGCCCAAGAGGGAGGGGTATGTGGAAAATTCGATCTAACCAATTGCTGCCTAGAAATCAATGACAATGGAAAGGTCATCGTGGATATAACTGCCAAAGTCGAGAAATTAGCCCATGTCCCAGTCCAGACTTGGAAAGGACGGTCTCCAGACCCCCTTTTGGAGGCTGCTTTTTACCTCTTGGAGGATTCAAAGCCGCAGTAGGAGCAGCTCTGGTCACACCGGGAGCCTGCCTTGGACTCCCTCGTTTCTTCTCTCTCCTTTTAGAAACATCTGATTAGCCACAGAAGCTCTAGTAACCAGACAAACCACCACTCAGCTAATGGCTTTAACCAAATATCAACCCATATGAACTAATCCTCCATGAAGAATTAAATAATAGTGGTGCTTTCTATTAAATCTGACTTATAAAAAGCATGAAAGGCACATATGGAGCAGGAGATTAGAGCAGAAAAACACATTTTCCTTCTTTCCTTTGGTATAAGCAAACTTCCCTGAGCCCTTACCCCTTACTCCGCTCTGCAAATTTTATGAGTTTATGGGTTCCTGTTCTCTGTAACTGATAATTACGAGTTTCTGTTTCTCATCTAAGCAGCACAGCAAAGGTCATGAGAAATGCCTATGCAGGCCTGGACTCCCACCATCTAGGTACCACAATGGACACAAGATAACCTTGCACGAGGCTCCTTGAGCCACCTAGCTAACGGCCATCTGGGCTGCATAGCAAGAGACGTATGTAAGCTTGAGTTACGGGCCTATCATTGCTTGATAAACTGCCTTTGTTCTGCACCTGTAGTCTGTTTTAGTGGCACTGCCTTTCATGTAGAAAATCCAAGCCCTGCCATTGTTCAGGCCTCAGTCTTTGGATGTTAATCTGCTGAGCCATTGCACCTAAATAAAATCCTCCTCTTCCACCTATTGGTCTCTCCGGCCTCCTGATTCTCACAACACATACATATGATTGTGACATGTTCCTGTTGGACTAGTCCTTTTATCATCATATAACGTCTCTCTTTGTCTTTTTTAACTGCTGTTAGAGCATTTCTTCTGGTATATGAATAGCTACTTCTGCTTGCTTTTGGTGTTCATTTGCATGGAATATCTTTTTCCACCCATTTTCCTTAAGTTTATGTGTGTTCTTACGTGTTAGGTGAGTCTCTTGAAGACAGCAGATACTTGGCTCATCAATTCCTATCCATTCTCCATTCTGTAACTTTTAAGTGGAGCACTTAGGTATTTACATTCAGTATTAAGATGTGAGGTACTATTGCCAAAATACTTTTGCTTTTTTCCCACTGTGTTACTGTTTTATAGGTCCTGTGAGATTTATGCTTTAAGGAGATTGTATTTGGTTGTTTCTTGAGGACTTGTTTCAAGATTTAGAGCTCCATTTAGCAGTTCTTGCAGAGCTGGCTTGGTAGTGGCAAATTCTCTCAGTATTTGTCTGAAAAAGGCTGCATCTTCCCTTAGTTTATAAAGCTTGGTTTTGCTGGATACAAAATTCTTGGCTGAGAATCATTTTGTTTAAGGGAACTAAAGATAGGATCCCAATCCCTTCTAGCTTGCAGAGTTTCTGCTGAGAAATCTGCTGTTAATCTGACAGCTCTTCCTTTACAGGTTATCTGATACTTTTGCCTCACAGCTCAAGATTCTTTCCTTCTTCTTGACTTCAGATAACCTGATGACTATGTGCCTAGGTGATGACATTTTTGCAATAAATTTCCCAGGTGTTTGAGCTTCTTATATTTGGATATCTAGGTCTCTAGCAAGACTGATGAAACATTTCTTGATTATTCCCTTGAATAAGTTTTTCAAACTTTCAGATTTTTCTACCTCCTCAGGAACTCATATTATTTTTAGGTTCTGTCACATCACATAATCCCAAACTTCTTGGAGACTTTGTTCATTTTTTAAAATTATTTTTTGTTGCTCTTGTCAGATTAATTCAAAAGCCTCTCTTTGAGCTCTGAAGTCCTTTTTCTACATGATCAATTCTATTTCTGAAACTTTGCAGTGCATTTTGCAATTCTCTAAATATGTCCTTCATTTTCAGAAGCTGTGATTTTTTTTTATCTATGCCATCTATTTTACTGGATGTTTTTCCATTCATATTCTGAATGATTTTTTTAAACTTCATCTCAGACTTCGCCTTTCTCTGGAGTATCCCCGCTTCGGTTAATAGTGAACCTTCTGAATTATTTTTCTGGCAATCCAGAGATTTCTTCTTGGTTTGGATCCATTGCTGGTGAAGTAGTGTAATCTTTTGAGGGTGTTAAATAACTTTGTTTTTTCATGTTACCAGAATTGTTTTTACGGGTTTGTTTTCCCCCATTTGGATAGACTATGTTAGAGGGAAGATCTGTGACTTAAGGGCTGCTGTTTACATCCTTTTGTCCCAAGGAGTGCTTCTCTGATGTCGTGCTCTCCCACTTCTCCTAGAAAGGGGTCTTCCTGAGAGACAAACAGCCATGATTGTTATTTCTCATTTGGGTCTAGACACTTAGAAGAGCTACTAGGCTCTGGGCTGGTATTAGGGAGTGTCTGCAAAGAGTCCTGTGGTGTGATCCATCTTCAGGTCTCTCAGCCATGGATACCAGCACCTTCTCCAGCAAAGGCAGCAGGGTAGTGAAGTGAACTCTGAGGGTCCTTGGTTGTAATTTTATTAAGTGTGCTGGTTTTGTGTTGCTTGGTGTCCAGCCAGGAGGTGGTGACAGCTTTTGTTCTGATCGCTGGACTACTAACATGCTGAAATACTAAAATGACCTGGAAAGACATACATTCCTCTCTCTAAAGCAGAGGGCACGTAGTTTGTTGTTCAGGATGATAAAATGTCTCCCTCTGGGGAAAAGGTTGGGCAGATTATCTTGCAGCCTATTTAAAATATTGGAATTTCCTTGGCTGTGGTCATATACTGGTTAGTATTTTGCATTGTGGGATTTCCTAAACTCAGGATTTCTTAGCTGTAATTTAAACGCATCACATGCACAATGTTTACTTGGGTCTCCCTGTGTGTAAAGTACCTTTGGGACTTGGAGAGTAGGAAAAATTACCCTGAACATGAAGCTTGTGTTGACTGCTGTGCTATGAGTGAAAACATCCCGTTTCTGATCCAGGAGCCTTGTAGTGTCTGTCAGAATCCATGGAACGATGGCAGGCTAACCTGTTAGCTTACAGACCAGATAAAATCTAAGATTATTTTACAGTTCTTGAGAACAAACTACTGTTGACCTTTAAATTTTGTCAAAAACATAAGGATGGTCACTGATATTTATACCAACTAATAAAAGGGGAGAAATTTTTTAAGGAAATGTAATGGCAGTAAGAAGGAAGAAAATAAAAACAAAAATAAATTGAAAAAATAAGCCTAAGTGGTTTTACAATAAATTCAAGCAGAGGAAAATTGCTTCTCAAAAGAATGGTTTTCACATTAGATGCTTCCAAGTTTCAACAGTATCTTGTTTATAAGAGACAGATCAAAAACATAATGCAAAGAAAGATTGAGGATAAGGGTTAGGAAAGATATATCAGACATATATTATATCACGTTTGTAGTTATATCAATGACAGGAGATAAAATATAATTAAAAGAGGAAAGAATTAATAGGGTTAAAGAGGAATATTAATTAATGATACAAAATTCTGCCAAGAATATATAACAGTTATGCATCCATGTAAATCTGTCACTGTAACTTTACATAGGTAAAACAAGAATTTACAAAATTACCAGAAGAAATCTACAATGAAAGTGGGAAATTTCAACACACATGAACTACAGATAAATGTTAAATAGAGACAAAAATTAGTGAGGATGCTGAAGATTTGAACAATTAAATTGTACAAGGGTAATCTAACAGACATATAGACATCGGATAGACAGATAGATGTCTCATAGATATTTGTTAACCCTAAGGACCTATGCCACTAAAAAAGTTTAAAACAATAAAAAATTGTTTATGACATATAAATATTGTTGGCTGTCCACAATGTAATAAAGTTAGAAATCTATAATAAAACAGTGCTGAAAACCTCAAATGTTTGAAATGAAACAAATGCATTCTTAAATTCCTCATGGGAAAAAGAATAAATTGTAATAAAATAATTAAATAACTAGAATGGTATATCAGTGAAAACACTGAATAGGTAAACTTGTGAGATGATGCTGAACCAACCAATAACCAAAGGGATTTTTAGAGCTTTAAATGTGTGTGTGTGTGTGTGTGTGTGTGTGTGTGTGTGTGTGTGTGTGTGTGTTCGTGCGTGTGTGTTTTTCAAATCCAGGAAAATGAATGAATTTATATTTAGAGAAGGACAGAAGGTAACTACATTAAAGTAGAACAAACCAATAAATAATTCAATATCTCAATACGTATTGCCATATTTCCTATCTCAAATAAGAATAACTGGTACAATATGTTTTTAAAATTCCACAAGGATATATTTATGTTCAAAGACAATATAAGCATTGCCCCTGACATCTGGTTTTCCAGAAATTAAACAGAAACATAAAGGAGTAAACAGAGCTAGATGCACAGGCTGAATGCACAGTTTCTAAGTCTACCATCCCAGTGGTTTCTGGGATATTAGTTTCCAAGAGGAAAATGAGGCACTTATCAGGAGTGAAAAGATCATATCTGGATTCAGTGTTTTAATCTGACTAGCGAGGTAGAACACCTTGTACTAGGCTGAGTAGTGTTTTATTCACTCAGAACTTCACAACATGAGCTTATTTGAAAACAGAGTCTTTGCAAACGGAATGAGTTGTTAAAATAAGATGATGCTGGATTACAGCAGGGCTTAAATCTAATCACCAGTAGCTTTTCTGTATTATAGAAATGTTTCATAAGAAAATAAAATGTTAGAAATAAAAGGCAGAAATTTATAAATAGACTATGGTAACAAAAAAAATAAATAAAAAGCAAGTGAAGCATAATAACAATAAAATAATCTAGAAAGGCAAGTAAAGAGAGGAAGCACAAATAAACACTATTAAGAATGAAAAAGGGAGTTTAAGTACAGATACTTATTACATTTACATAGCAATTTTAGATGTAACAACGTGAAAACATATTAGAGAATTTTCTAGACAAATATATCCACTTAACCCAATAAAGACTCCCCAAGGTATTTAATAATCAAACTCCCAAAACTCACAGATAAAGAAAGGATCCTCAAAGCAGCAAGAGAGAGAGAGAAAAAAATCATAATATATCAGTGACGCAGGCCTTGGTTTGTGGATGGCATTTCTAGACCTGCTCTGTGCCAGGGGAGAGCCCACTGATCTGAAGGGACAGCGCCGGACCTGGCAGTACTGACCACAAGCTGACTGAAAAGCCCTTATTCCTGGCATGAACATTGGTGGTAGCCAGTCAACAGGTGCTGTGGGTCAGGGAAGGTGGTGGTCACAAGAGAAGGTGGAGAAAGAGTGGGAAGGATGTTGTCCTGTGGCTTGGGTGCTAGTTTAGCCCCAGTACAATAGGGTGAGAGGTAGATTTTGAAGAATTCTGACTTCAGACCTAGGATCCCTCTAAATTATTTTATTGCTGTGTCTCTCTCCCGGTAAATCTATTAATGTTTCTTTTATATGTTTATATGCCCCCAAAGGGGTTGAGCATGGCAGGCCAAATAAACAGGGCACCCCTGTTGCAAGTCCAGTGAAGAGGCCAAGGAATATCCTGCGTCACTACTAGGAAATGCAACATTTAAATATTTGATCTTGTTTTCTCTGTTTATTGCAGTTTGTAGAGACGTGGGAGATACCTTTTGGGCACAATGAATAAACAAACAAGTGTGCAACAGAATAACACAGATTTTGCTTCTCCCAGAGAAAAGGCAGATGCAATGAAGACACACCTTATCAATGCGTTTTGCTTTCTCAAGTTAAAGTCAGTTTTTCTGAATCCCATTTCCATGGGCCCAGTTGAAACTTAACACATACTATAATATGTTGTCTCATAATTATACATCACAATTATTTGAATATTTCTGTTTCTCCTGCAGGATCTTAATGGAAGAATGGAAGAAGATGCATTGAGTTTGTTAGTCAAACAAGGGTAATCTAACAGACATATAGACATCTATGCTATGAGTGAAAACACAGAAATTAATATTCATAATTTCTGAAAATATACAACTTGATATGAAAAATAGATATCATTATAGCATAAATCCAGATTTAGGCCTAAGTAACACATCTAAAGTATTTCTCTCTCTCTCTCTCTCTCTGTGTGTGTGTGTGTGTGTGTGTGTGTGTGTGTGTGTGTGTGTGTTAAGATATCAGGCTTTTCTCTTTATTTAGGCTATTAATCTACCTTCTTCTTTTTACCTCCACTTATATTCTAGTCACTGGTTTTATTAGCAGTTACAACTACCAAGCAATTATTTTTTATTGTATTACATACTAACCATGCCTCCTACTTTACATTTTTATGGATCATATACCCTAATATTAACGATAAATACATAGTGATATCCTAACCATGGGTACCCCATTTTTTATAGTTTGTTTTATTGTAAATTCATAAGCTTATTCATTGTTCCACTGTAAGTAAAGAAGGTTGAAATTCTCAGTGAAAATACCAAGAACTCTTCAAAATAACATCTCAACGAGTTGGTACAATGTTAGTTGGCAACAGCATTGTCTTTCACGTGCAAATTACACGTTTTACCGTCTGCTCCAGCAGAAGGTACAAAGTGTTCACTGTTACTTAAGAATTCTAAGTTTGCTTCGTCCATTAGTTTGCTTTCATTATCCAATGCCTTGGTATCTTTTTCTTGAAACGTTTTGTTGATTAAAAAAATGAACACAATATATAAAACAAGTGCTAGGGCTCTTAAAGCTAAAAACAAGCCCAAGTAGACCCTTCTGTGAAAAGAGAAGAAAGAGAGTAAATTATCAGTTTAAATTGTGTAAAATATCTTACATTTTTTTATCTTCAGTATGCATACCTTAAAAGAAAATAAACCAAGTCACACATACAAATATTAAGAGAACGATTCCATTTATTCTTTCCACTGAGGAAATAAAATGTTTTTCTATTATTAAAAAAGTTATGAAGCTACAGGAGCTAACTCCAGGCGTCTCCAGGCATCTCACTCTACCCAAGGAGTGGGAGACAGAAACTGCTCTAGCACTCTTTTTGGAGGGAGGAAAATATGTAACTCCAGCCCCCTCGAGCCATCTCACTCTACCCAAGGAGTGGGAGACAGAAACTGAGGAGCATCTTTGAAATTCACAATCCAGAGGTACAGGTTTATTAAAAGATTGAGGCCTTATCAAAGAAATACAGAATACTACTTTCCTTCAGAACCTTATACCACATTAATATGAGGGAGAAGTACCCTGAGAACACTAATCAGAAGAAAGGAAGTGAGAGTAGCTATATTAATTAATTGGGAGTAGCTATATTAAGTGGGAGTAGCTGTATTAATTTGAAACAGAACAGACTTAAAAGCAAGGAAATTTATGAAGGATTAAAACAGTCTTTACATAATAGCAAAGGAATTAGTTATCCTATTATCCCTTTAAAAAACAGAACAAAACATATATACATGCAAAAATGGAGTGTCTAAATCGGTGAGAAAGATGACAGAGCTGCAAAGAGAAATGCAGTAAGTCTTCACTTAAAATTGTCAACAGGGTCTTGGAAATCACAATTTTAACTGAAATTATGTATTGTATAATGAAACCAATTTCACCATAGATAATTGGGATAAAAATAGCTTTGTTCCTACGGCATGTAGTATATTGTTTTGCTTAAAGGCACTTTCTAAGAACCTATGGACAATATTAAGTGGATAATTAATGTAAATGAATCCACAATTATATTGCAGACTTCAACATGCCTCTATCAGAAATGTAGAGATTCACCAGGCAAAATTCAATAAGACATAGTTGAACTCAATAATACTATTAATCAACAGTATAACAGATGCAACCTACTCCATCAAACAGCAACAGACTACAAAGTCTTCCCAAGCTCATACAGAATATTCACCAAGATAGACCACATTCTGGGCTATAAAAGATATCTTAAGAAATTAAAGGCCAAGCATGGTGGCTCAGGCCTGTAATCCCAGCACTTTCGGAGGCCAAAGCGGGCAGATCACTTGAGGTCAAGAATTTGACATCAGCCTGATCAACATAGTGAACAACGCGGTGATGCCTCATCTCTACAAAAATACAAAAAAAAAAAAAAAAAAAAAAATAGGCATGATAGTACACACCTGTGATCTCAGCTTACTCAGGAGGCCAAGGCATAAGAATTGCCTGAACCCAGAAGGCAGAGGTTGCAGTGAGAAAGATCGTACCACTGTACTCCAGCCTGGGTAACAAAACAAGACCGTCTCAGGAAAAAAAAAAAAATTTGAAAGAATTGAACTCATGCAATATCTGTCCTCAAACCACAGTGGAATCAAACTAGAAGTTAATGACAGAAAGATAATTGGAAAATCTCAAAACCTGTGAAGATTAAGCAACATACTTCGAAGAAACATGGGTCAAGATAAAATCTCATGAGAAATTTAAAAATATTTTAAAACAAGTGAAAATAAAATTATAACATCAAATGTTATGGATGCAGCAAAAGCAGGCTTAAAAATACTTGAAGAATATCTTAAATCAATCATTTAATCTTTTACCTTAGCAAACTAGAAAAAGAAGAGCAAATTAAGTCCGAAGCAATCTGCAGAAAATCAATAGTAAAAGTACAGTGCAGTGAAATTTAAAACAGGACGTGCAGAGAGAAAATTAACAACAAAGCCAAAAGCTGTTTCTCTGAAAAAAATAAGAAAATTGATGAGTCCCTTGCTAGGATAATTTAGATAAAAGGAGGGCATAATTTACTAATATCAGAAATCAAAGAAGGAACATCACTGCAGGCCTCATTGACCTTGAAAGGATCAAAGGGGAATACCATGAACAACACCAGGTTCCCAGTTTTAATCATCTGAATGAAGGCCGGGCGCAGTGGCTCATGCCTGTAATCCCAGCACTTTGGGAGGCCGAGGTGGGTGGATCACGAGGTCAAGAGATCGAGACCATCCTGGTCAACGAGGTGAAACCCCGTCTCTACTAAAAATACAAAAAATGAGCTGGGCACGATGGCACATGCCTGTAATCCCAGCTACTCAGGAGGCTGAGGCAGGAGAATTGCCTGAACCCAGGAGGCGGACGTTGCGGTGAGCCGAGATCGCGCCATTGCACTGCAGCCTGGGTAACAAGAGCGAAACTCTGTCTCAAAAAAAATTAATTAATTAAAAAAATAATAATCTGAATGAAACGGACCACTTCCTGGAAAGCTATGATCTACCTAAATTCACACAAGAAGAAATAGACCATCGCAATAGGCCTATATCTGTTAAAGAAATGATGGGTGATAACTTTCTAAAACAGAAAACACCAAACCAAGATGGGTTCATGGGTGAGTTCCATAAAACACTTAAGTAGGAAGTTATACCGATTCATTACAATCTCCCACAGAGAAACAGAAGCAGCAGGAATACTTCCCGTTTCATCCTGTGAGGTCAGCATTATCCTAATACCCGAAGCAGACAAACATAAGAAAAGAAGACTTCAGAGGAATACATCCCACAAATATGGGTGCAGAAGTTCTCAAGAATAGCGAATTGACTTTGACATTGCATTAAAAAATTATGCACCACAACCAAGTGGAACGTATTTCAGGTTTACAAGACTGGTTCAACATTCAAAAATCAATTATAAAATTTATTATAAAAATAAAGACTAAAGAATTAAAATATCACATGATCACATCAATAGATTCAGAAAACACATTTGACAAAATCAAACACCCATTCATAAACAAAAACTCTCATTAAACTAGGAATAGAGAATTTTATCAACCTGATTAAAAACATATATAGCAAAAACTCTACACATTTTGGACTGAATGGAGAAGAACTCAAAGCTTTCCTGCTAAGCTCAGGAACAAGCCAAGAATGTCCATTTTTGCCATTGACTTTCAACATGCGACAGAAAATCCATGTTAAAAAAAAGTGAAAATGGAATGAAATGTATACAGATTAAAAGGAAGAAATAAAATAGCCTTTGCATATGTATATGTAGAAAATCTCAAATAATAGACAAAAGTAGTGCTGGAACTAATAAGCAATTACAGCAAGGTTGCAGGATACAAGATTAATATGCTAAAGGGAAAAGTTTTCCTATTCGTCGGCAATGAACAAGTGGAATTTGCAATGGCAACAAAAGCCAAAATAGACAAATAGGATTTGTCTAAACTCCAGAGCTTCTGCACAGCAAAGGAAACTGTCATTAGAGCAAACTGGCAACCAACAAAATAGAAAAAAATGTTTGCAATCTACCCATCTGACAAAGGGCTAAGAGCCAGAATTTACAAAAACTTAAATACATTTACAAGAAAAAAAGGAACAACTGCATGAAAATGTGGACAAAGGATATACACAGACACCTCTTAAAAGAAGACATTTATGCAGTCAACAAACATGAAAAAATGCCATCACCACTGGTCATTAGAGAAATGCAAATCAGAACCACATTGAGATACCATCTCACACCAGTTAGAACGGCGATCGTTAAAAAATCTGGAGACAACAGATGCTGGAGAGGATGTGGAGAAATAGGAACACTTTTACACTGTTGGTGGGAGTGTCAATTAGTGGAAACATTGTGGAAGACAGAGTGGAAGATCTGAGGTCAGGAGTTTGAGACCAGCCTGGGAAACATGGCGAAACCCCATCTCTACTAAAAATACAAAAAAAAAAAAAAAAAAAAAAAAAAAAAAATTAGCTGGGCGTGGTGGCAGGTGCACCTGTAAACCCAGCTGCTTGGGAGGCTGAGGCAGGAGAATCACTTGAACCTGGGAGTCAGAGGCTATAGTGAGCCATATTGTGCCACTGCACTCCAGCCTGTGTGACAAAGAGGAACTCCATTTCACAAAAAGAAAAGAAAAGAAAGAAAGGAAAAGATAAGAAATGAAATCTCCCATTTAGGGAAAGATTTTCTATAATTATTTTAAATTTAAGAGAATGTCTGTGAGGGTAGTGGATACTGCTTTGCTAGAATTCCTGAAACAACTGGATCACTGCCCACTGGGGATGTTACACGGTGAATTCACACATTAAGTAGAAGAAAGTTCTTTTAGTAAATTTGATCCACGGAGTTTGCTCCGGAGATCTGAACTAAGCTAGGAAACATTCCACACGTTAGATACGTAACAATATGTTCTGCACACATTCTTCATGGGATGCTTCCTTTCTTCCCATAATATATATGTGAATATATTAATACATTGTGAATAGGCTTCCATATTAGCAAATAAACCGATTTTTATTTTTTTAAGATCTCAGAATATTCATTTGCCTGCATGCACATTATCAATGTACTTGATCTCCTCTTGATTGGTTCTCACTTTATTTTCAGTATTTTGGGAGTATAGCTATCTGTAGCATTAATTCCTAGAAGTATTGCTGCTGGATCAGTTATGTACTTTGCCAACAGTCTTCAAGCAACATTTTTAAAAATATATATATTTTTTGCGTTTTAGGTTTTGGGGTACATGTGAAGAACATGCAAGATTGTTGCATAGGTACACACATGGCAATGTGGTTTCAAGTAACATTTTTGATTGCTGACAATCTGTGTGACTTTTAATTATAATTCTTTCATTATCAAGATGATGTTCATGTTCTTATTCATTGATAACAGAACTGCAATCATAACATAATTGATAATAACACAACTGCAATCTTTTTATGTTTTATAACCACTAGTGATTTTTTCTTTGAAAAATGTTTGATGATTTTATTTTGTCTTTATATTTTATAGCAATTTTAGTTTTACCAAAAAACTGTATAGAAAGTATGGAGAGTTCCCTGCCCAGCATGTACAAAGTGTCTCCTATCATTAATATCTTGTATTAGTTCAGCAGATTTGTTACCTTTGATGAATAAATATTGATACATGATTGAATGCTGTATTTTACAGTAAAGTTCACTATTTATGTTGTAAAGTTCTGTAGGTTTGGCAGATGTATAATGTCATGATCTAATATTACAATATCATATGGAACAGTTTCACTGCCCTAAAAATCCCTTTTGCCAGATCTGCTCATTCCTGCCTTCTCCACACTGAGCCCTGAGATGTCCTGATAATGATGTCCGTTGTTTTGCCTTTCTTACAAGATCATGTGTTAAAATTACACTATTTGAAGCTTTTTAAAGACTGTCTTATTCAGCTATTTGAGTCTCAGTTTCATTTTTTGTTTTTGTAGGTTGATAGGTGATTTCCTTTTATTGACTGATGTAGGTTGGATTTGTGAGCCTGCACAAACCCCATTTTGAATTGGAGAAGGGGCCTGGTGGAAGGTGATTGGATCATGGGGGTGAATTTCCTGCTTGCTTTTCTCATGATAGTGAGAATGCTCTCACCAGATCTGGTGGTTTCGAAGTACGTAACACTTCCCTTTTGACTCTTTCTCCCTCCTGTTGTAATGAGAAGACATGACTTGCCTCCCCCTGCCTCCATGATTGTAAGTTTTCTGAGGCAGACTAATAGAGAATATTGGTGCTGGGAGCAGCAAGCACACTGCTAGATACCTGAAAATGTGGAATTGACTTTGGAACTGAGTAACAAGCAGAAGCTGAAACAGTTGGGAATGCTCAGAAGACAGGAAGATGTGGAAAAGACTGGAACTTCCTAGAGATTAGCTGAATGGTTTTGACCAAAATGCTGCAAGTGCTGCAATGAAGTTCAGGATGAGGCTGTCTCAGATGGAGATGAGGAACTGGAGTAAAGGTCACTCCATGCGTAGCTAAGAGACTGGTGGCATTTTGCCCCTTCCCTAGGGATCTGAAACTGGAAATTATATTTAAAAGTTCTCATGAGATCCGATGGTTTAGAAGTGTGTGGTACTTCCCCCTTTGCTCTCTCCCTCCCTTTTCCCTGTCGCTATGAGAAGACATGCCTTGCTTCCGCTTCGGCTTCTGCCATGATTGTAGGTTTCCAGAGGCCTCCCAGACATGCTTCATACTAATCCTGTGGAACTGCGAGGCAGTTATACGTCTTTTCTTCATGAAGTACCCAGTCTCAGGTAGCTCTTCATAGCAGTGTGAGAACAGACTGATACATTGATTACTAATATCCCACTGCATGAATGTACCACCGTTTAGTTATCCATTTATTTATTGAAGGACATCTTCAATGCTTCCACTTTTTTACATTCAAGCAGTTTTTTGTGTGGATATGTCTCCAGCTAATTTACATAAATACCTGGGAGCACGGTTTCTTAATCATACACTAAATCTCTTTGCTTTGTAAGAAACTTTCACTGTCTTCCAACACTTCCGTACCATGTTATGTTACCACCAGCAAAAAAAGCAAATCCCTATTGTTTTCCATTCTTGCCAGCATTTGATGTTTGCATTGATTTTCCTTTGTTTTGAGACAGAGTCTTGCTCTGTCACCCAGGCTGGAGTGCGCAGTTGGTGATCTCAGCTCACGGCAACCGCTACCTCCTGGGTTCAAGCAGTTCTCCTGCCTCAGCCTTTCAGGTAGCTGAGTAGCTAGGATTATAGGTATGCATCACAATGCCCAGCTAATTTTTTTTGTGTGTGTATTTTTACTAGAGACAAGGTTTCACCATGTTGGCCTGGCTGGTCTGGAACTCCTGATCTCAAGTCATCTGCCTTGGCATCCCAAAGTGCTAGGGTTACAGGCATAAGCCACCACACCTGGCCTGTTTTTATGGATTTTAAAGAGATCTTTATACACATAGGACATTTGTCTGTGTCTGTGTTTGATTTATACATTCTTCTAATTTGTTGAACTTTGATTAATATATGTTGTGTGATTCAGTTTTTAAAATATGTTATTGTTTGTTCTTGTTCTTTTTCTTACTTTTTTACCTGTTATTTTAGGTTCAGGGGTGTATGTGCAGGTTTGTTACTCAGGTAAATTGGATGTCATGCAGGTTTGGTGTACAGACTTATTGTCACTCAGGTAATAAGCACAGTCACTTATAGGCAGTTTTGTATTTTCACCCTCCACCCACCCTCCACCCACAAGTAGACCCCACTGTCTGCTGTTCCCTTCTTTGTGATTTAATGTTTACCTCCACTTACAAGGGAGAACATATGATATTTGGTTTTCTGTTCATGCATTAGTTCACTTAGGATTCTATGTCACTATTAGAGATGTTTACATTATTATTATTAGAAAAATATAACCCCAAAATACAATTAGATACCATCTCACAACCGTCAGAATGGTTATTGTTAATGGGTCAAAAAATAACAGATTCTGAAGAGGTAGTGGAGAAAAGGGAATGCTTATATGTGGCTGGTGGGAATGTAAATTAGTTCTGTCATTGTAGAAAGCAGTCTGACCATTTCTTAAAGAACATAAAACAGAATTACCATTTAACCCATCAATCCTATTATTGGGTATATACACAAAGCAATATAAATCCTTTCACTGTTATTTTTTCTATTATACTTTGAAGCATTTGGGTCATACTTACAAACACATTTCTTCTTCCTTGATAATTAAAAGAAATTCCACTATAAGTAGTTCTAATACTTACAGTTTTAGAAATCAAATTTATATATTTGATTAATATATAATTTACATATATATATTTGATCAATATATAAATTACAAATTAATGTTTCTATAAGAGAGAAGGTACAATTTTTGTAGCAGCTTTTTTTCTTACAGATAACAGAGTTATTTCAATGCCGCTTACAGAATACTTCTGCCTATGAATAGAAGAGTATCAAAACATTTTTGCCCATTTTTTCTCAATTACCATATAAACAGAGCTACAGCTGGTCATTCTGTGCCTTCCTGGAGAAGCCAGAGGAGGAGAGCTTTGTAATCAAGAGATTCAAGTACAGATCCTAGCTGTATGACTTTTAGTCATGCAATTTTGGACAAGTTACTCATTATTCTTGAATCTTGTTTTCTTCATATTTAAGGAAAAAGGAGGAACATATACATTTCCTACAGCTTCTAAGAGTATTAAAATGAGATACCAGCTTGCCTGATAAAATAGTGAATACAAAGTAAGTGTTCACTAAATGGTAACTATCATTATTAACATTATGATCACATTAAAAATTCTATACGTTAGACATTAACATAGACAAAGGAAACATCCGTTAATGAGATATGTTTATGACAACTTACCCAAACAATGTGGAATTATATATCCTACAAGCCCCTTGTGCTCCACAGCTGTTGGTGGACCACTTCATACATGTTCTATCAATCAGAGCTCCAAAATATATTGGAGCTAGAATTCCTCCTGCAACATGAGATAAGAAGGTATCAATCCAAGTGAACTGTTTTAAATGTAACTGGGTGATAGTCTACACTGATACATTTTGGATTAATACAAGTTTAAAGTTTGGGAAAATTATTCAATTGTTTTGGCCTACACCCACTAGGAAATAAAATTATTAGAAATGGCAAAGACGTAAATCATATAGTAATGACATAGATATATTTGATCTACTCTTCTCTCCCTATATACAGAGGGAAGGAGTATTACAATCTATGTACTCTGCTCTTTCTGCAATATGAATTAACTTAAGCCTGATTGGTAAAAAAAAAGGAATGCTATTAGTAAAACATGAAATGCTAAACACATGCTAAAACATGAATGCTATTAGTAAAACCTTGGTTCATATGGAATTTTTCTTAGGCAAGAATGGCTGGATTACTGGGAGTCAAATTATAACTTTATAACTTGACTGGGAGTCAAAATTATAACCAAACTCTCAGCTCAACTGCTATAAAGGCAGGAGAATTTAATACTATTTTAAAATAATTAAAATCAAATGCTTACAGCAGGATTGCTCTCCCAGAGAAGTTCAGGCCCAACTTCAAAGAGTACTATTGGCCGGTTTGACATCTTTCTGGGCTCAGAGCCCAGTTTTCTCCTTCTTTGGGCCATGGGAGTCTACAGTCCAGCATTCTGTCTCCATTGATTCCATGCACTTTAAACTATCTCCTAAAGCAACCTCGGCTGCAGGTTGGGGTCTCTGTTGTTCAATTTCATTTCTGTTAGTGCACAATGGTGCATATATTTTCAGTGGTCTGTCCCTAAGTCAAGTTTTATTTGTAGTGCATGATTTTCCTGAATGTGTGGCGTTCCAGGGATACAGATGTTGTTTATAGAAGTATAAATTCTGAGATTAACTCCTAGTTTTAAGAATAGGTAATTTGGTCAAACTTTTGAGGGACATCATAGCAGAGAGCTATCCTTCAGATGGCAGAACTGAAGCATACAAGACGTTACTTTGTTCTTGCTCTGTTTTATAATTCACACGTTTTATAACCTATTTTCTGAATATCTCTTTTAGTTTAATACAGTATATAAGCCTTCTACCGTTTACACATATATCATATTTAGGACAATTGCTTATGCATTGGAAGTTTGGTACTAAGTGTGGATGTTTCCCACAAAGTATTTAGGCTCCACTGTGCCACGTATTGGACATACCAAAGTCGGAGGCTCACAGTTAGAATGGCAAAATTTATTTTTTTCTGTTTTATGTGCTGAGACAATGTCTTCTATTGTCAGAGTCTAATGGTCACATGTCAGAGGATTCCTAACTACCAGATGCTATTTTCAGCCTCTGTGTCCCAGGTTCTAGGAGCAAGCTATCTTCATTGAATCTGTAGGTAGAGAACTGCCAGGATGACAGAGGCTTGAAGATTAGGGACATAGAAAGGGAATACTGGGACAGAGCCAATGGAACCCTGCACCGTCCCCATCTTCTCTCTCCCAATCCTTTATATTTCCTTTTACCATTCAGGATCTGTGAGCTTCTCACCAAATACATTTCACATACAACTTCTTCACTGTAATTTGGTCATAGAGTTATACATTTTCCTTTGCCTGCAAGGGTCCCAGGAACTGACCCCCACTTTCTTTTCCTTCTGCCATCAGTGGTTACCTACAGGCCATAATCAGTCCTCTGCACCAATCCCTAGATGAATGATGCCCTTTTCCTACTTTCCAGGAATAAGTACATAATGTTTACAATTCTTACAAAGGAGAACTCACAGAGATTAGACTAGACATTATTTAACCACAAGCATCTGCACAGTAAAAAATGCAAGTGGCAATAAGGGAGAAAGGGTAATTTCCTAAATCTTTTCTCATCACCTTTGCATATTTAGAAATAGGCCTTTAGCCTCTGGAGTCTACAAGCCTACCCTTTGCCACCATAAACCACAATTTTCTGAGCTTTATTTTATTGAGAACATGCTCTTAATCCAACATGCCCAATTCCAGAGGCTGAATTCTCATTCCCTTTTGCATTAACGCCTGCTAATGGTTAGCTGCCCAGCCTTACAGGACCAGGCAGTGGGAAGTGGCACAACTGCTGTCAGCTTCTGTTGTTCAGATAACTTCAGCCCGACCAGATTCCCAGAGCTCCCAAGCTGCTTTAGGCTTGTCCTAAATAATACCTCCACTTAGAAGAAAGGCCTTCCACTCTGCCTACATCTGAAAAAAAATCTTACTTTTCTGAAAGAAGGAAAACCTCAGAGACCACCTATCTTCGTGTTTCTGTTAGAAAGAGTATAACATAAATATGGTGATTCCTTGCTCTTAGCAGACCGACTTTAACTAGAATTAACAAACAAATTATCTTTTAGGTCACTCAAGTTTCCTGTCTCTTTTTATTTTCACGTATCACAAAGTAGAAATGATTCCTTCTTATGCCTTTCTTTATACAGTCTTACAGTTGGAAATTAATTGCATTCGGTCTTTAAGCCTTAACATGAACATTTATACGTTAAAATTTGTAATCTATAGATTTGTCATACCGAGTGCTCGTATAACCATTGAATGGAAACCCATCGCAAGTGCTTTCAGTTCAGGCTGAACAATCCTGAAATACGATAAAGGCAAAGAAACCACGCACATCGTTAAAGCATCAAACTGAGTTAATATCAACACATGTATCACTTTTCTTCGTGGTGGAATGAATACTCTTAAGTGAAAGTCTCACATTATACAAAGTTACGTTTTCAACTTTTTTCAAAGGTAAACACCTGAGTGGTAATAGCAATTTCCTTATTTATTCAATGCTTTATGATTTCAAGACAGTTTAACAAATATATTCACCTTTGATCCTTATGAAAATTCTACAAGAAAGTTGTTGGAACAGACTTTATTATGCTTATGAAGAAAATAATCTTGTGCAAACTATTTAGTAAGGCAGCACACATGAAAAGACTGGGTACTTTTACCCGAGAGTGACTTTTAGCAGATCTCTTTTTACCACCGCATTTCTGCCATCGATGTTAACAGGATAGCTTACTAATATGATTTATAAATTATATTATACAACCAGAAGGATCAAAATCCTTTTCTGTGTTGTAGTGTCTAGTATATTTAACTGTCACATTAAAGATAGGAGCATATTTGTATCCTCATTTGGAAATTCACTCACTCTTACGTTTCTAAAATTCTATTTTTCTGTGTTCAAAAACTAATGACACTACCGTCCTCATGATCACTTAGTACATATGAAATAAAAAGAAATCATCTTTCGTCAGTAAAGGAGGCGGGTTGGGATGAGGGGGTGACTGTGGCTCAACCCACTTTTACTGAAATATTGAATTAACTGATAAAAACGTTTTTTTTTCCCCTGAACTGTTGGATGGTGATTTTTTTTAGCGAGACAAGTAGCTGCCATCAATCAAGAAACATTCACTAAGCACCTACTCAGAGATACCATGCTAGTTAATGTTCTTGAAAGTAAGTAGACAAATTATGCTTCCTCTCATCTAAGTGACTTGTAGAAGTATATCTCTTCTGTCTTAGCCTCAGTTCCCTTGTTTGCTAAGTGGACATAATCATGCTTATCTAGTACGTTACAAAAGCCTAATACAATTAACTAGCACTCTAAACCTCAGTTTTATTTACAAATATTTGCCTCTATACCTTGCTGGAGAGCTGCCATTTATTGAGATTCTGAAAAGAATTCAATAGAGCTTATAAAATTTTAAAAGACAAAAATTTTAAAGGCAATAGAGCTTATGAAATTTTAAAAAGCAAAAATTAAATTAAACATAATAAATTAAAATTTAAGCACAGGCCAGCTTCGGTGCCTCATGCCTGTAATCCCAGCACTTTGGGAGGCTGAGGCAGGCAGATCACATGGTCAGGAGATCAAGACCATCTTGGCTAACTCAGTGAAACCTTGTCTCTACTAAAAAAAAAAAAAAATACAAAGAATTAGCCAGGCATGCTGGCACATGCCTGTAGTCTCAGCTAATAGGGAGGCTGAGGCAGGAGAATCACTTGAACTTGGGAGGCAGAGGTCATAGTGAGCCGAGATGGTGCCACTGCACTCCAGCCTGGGCAGCAGTCTCAAGCTTGGTGTCAGAAACAAAAAAAGTTAAACATAAAGTTGTATTAGGAGAGACAATAAATGGAAAGTGTGTTTTGGCTCTGCTTTGACAAAGGGAAGTATCACTTTGTTAGTGCAGCTGAGGGCACAAAACTACACTGAGAACAATGTATCTGATATGGCTTGGCTCTGTGTCCCCACCCAAATCTCATCTTGAATTTTACTCACATAATTCCCACGTGTTGTGGAAGGGACCCTGTGGGAAGATAATCCAATCATGGGGACAGGTCTTTCCTATGCTGTTCTAGAGATAGTGAATAAGTCTCATGAGATCTAATTGCTTGCAGAATTTTCCTGCACAAGCTCTCTTTGCCACAACCCATGTAAGATGTGACTTGCTCTTCCTTGCCTTCCACCATAATTGTGAGGCTTGCCCAGCCAGGTGGAACTGCAAGTCCAATTAAGCCTCTTTCTTTTGTAAATTACCCAGTCTTGAGTATGTCTTTATCAGTAGCATAAAAATAAACCAATACAGAATCCATGCCTGCTATTTAGGAGGAAGTTTATTTCATAAAGAGATAGGAGGAAATCAGTAGATAGGGAAGTTTAACTTATCTACTAAGTTATTACCCTCAAATATAAGATTTCTCAAAGGAGATTTTTGGGAAGGGAGAGATTGCACTTCACCCTCGTTGAGTTCTCTCATGATGGCCTGATAGACATTTTTCACTGTAATTGATTTTCAAAAGTTGCATTTTTTCTGTATACCACACACAAGGTAAACAGACATTTGTTATCCAGTTGTATTTTCACCCAGGGAAAGAGTTAGCATGCAGGAGACTCGGGGGTGGGGGAGCTTGAAGATAGGGAGAATATTTGTCTAAAGTGGGCCTGAAATCTTCAACAATTCAGTGGAGATGATGAATGTGTGTGATATAGTAACATACATATACAGTAATAATCACACACTCACCCTTACATTCACACAAATGCACAATCACACTACTTCCCCCCATACTCATACTCACATGCTCACTTGCACGCACATACCTGCACACTGTCACTATGTAAGTTATTTATCACTGCAGTGTGACTCCTGCTTTCCATGACATTGAGCAGCTCTATTGTTTGGACCTCTCTCAGGATGAATTCATCATAAAAATCACCTTGGGAGGTTAAGTGTGTTATTTCATTTAATCATTTAGGAGATTTTATTTATAAATTGATTCTCTGTTGTTCTTTCTAATGACAATTAACCATCACAGTGTGCTGTTTCTTGAGATAATTTCCAGTTAGGCCTAATGAAACCCTAACAATAGATAGCACGGGTAGGGAATGCTTGTTTTCCTGTTTGCAAAAGAGTGAAGAAAAGCTCTAATTTACTTTCTATGTGAGCTAAATCTTTTCTAGCTAAACCACTAAAATGTAGTTTTTTAAAAGGTTCTAAAACATGACCCTCCTTTGGGCCATTTTAGATTGACGTTTTGTTTGTCATAAGTTCACATGATGCTTCACATCTTGTCACCAGCAGAATGCCAAGATTTTGAGATCCTCTCTGGGAACCAAGGCTCCCATTCCACACGGTTCAGTACATCCCTTAATCCCGCTGACTCTCTTACTCTTTCTGTTACTCAAACTCTTTCATTTTGCCCAGGGAAATTCACATGTGTTACCAGCAAAGTATTTAGTGCCTACATTCTTCGTAGCCCTTTCACTTTCTTGTTCTAAACAGAGCCTGGCTTACTCTCAGTGACGCTCCATGTAACTCTCTCATGTAGGCTGTTTTCCTTCCACAACTTCCACATCAATGGTCCTAAAATGTAAAAGTCCTTATTGATCTTTTGTTTCTACCCCTTCCAGATCTGAGCCTTTCTCTGCAAGACTTCTAAATCCCAAGAAGGGGTGCACCGCCCGACCGTACTGTTCCCTAACCTCCTTGCTGAAGTCAGCTACAGACCGCGTATCACAGCTCATCATTTCTTGATGATTTTCATTCTAGACTCCCTGTCATTTTTGTCACAATTATTTCTGACCTTTTTCCTAGTATTTTAGGAAATATAGATCATGTTCCCAATGCTCTGACCTTTCATTTTCTTGA
Source organism: Callimico goeldii (assembly GCA_963573925.1). Taxonomy (NCBI): domain Eukaryota; kingdom Metazoa; phylum Chordata; class Mammalia; order Primates; family Cebidae; genus Callimico; species Callimico goeldii. The sequence continues at coordinate 23,943 of CAUYOR010009109.1, forward strand.
CCTTTTCTCTGGAAAGTGTTTCATGGCAGTCAGTTCATCAGTACCTACTTTTTAAATTCTCCATTTTGACCATCCCAGTCTTCATAACCACCTTCTATGTTTTAAATTTACTCCTGTTCATAAATTTGTTTCAAGAAGCTCCATCCCTGGCTCTTTAGGCTATGATTCCCCTGATCTTCACAGGAAATCTCTAATTTTCCTCTTCACTTACTTTCTCACCATAATCTCTTATCATAATCACTCCTGGGCATATATTCCATACATTTTTGTCCATTTCATTCTTTACTGTACTAGACAAGCAAAAATGATTTCATCCAATCCTCTGCCTTCTCTAAACCTATATACAAAGAGCTACATGCCTAGAGGAAATGATTCACACATCTGACCATGCTCACTTTAAAGTCACAAGCACAGACTTTCAGGGGCCTCCATGACAATTGTCCAATATTTTATTAGGCCGTTTTCCCAGTCAGTATGTTTCTTTAATTTTCAAGATTACTAGTTCACATTTTTTTTAAATCTGAAGACTCTTTTCTTTCTCTCCCCTTTCTCTTCTGATTACATTTTTTTTAGAACAAAGAAAGTAGAAGCAGCAGAAAAAAGTTCAATATTCTTTATGACTACAGGTACACATTCACCCGCCTTTTACCCGCATAGACAATCTTCCCTTCTTGTAAAACGAAAAACTCTGTGTCCTGGTCTCTCCTCTTCCCGTCCTCTGTAATTGCTTTCCCTATTTTCTGCATTGTCAGTTTCCTTCATCTGTACTGATGGTTCTCATCAGTATGGAAGCATGACATTATGTCTAGCATTGACACAAACAAAAGTCTTATTCCACAGCTTTGTAACAACCACACCTTTTTTTCTGCTTCTTTCATAACACTAGTCCTGAAAATTACTTTTCATGCTGACGGTTCCACTTCCCTTTTGGGCATTTTCTCTTGATCCTCCTCAATATAGCCTGTTAGATCCTACACAACACACATTACAGTCACATTTGCAAATGGAAAAAAGCTTATTCAAACAAAATAAATTCAAAATAAGGAGAGATAGCCTATTTAAGTTGGAAAGAGCCAGAGAAAGAATCCTGGAAGTATAAAGAAAATAGATTGTTAGAACACCTCCAAAGGACCACGGTGATTCTCAAGCAATTAATCCTAACCTAAATAAATCTTTGATATGCTGATAAAGAATCCAAAAATATTGATTCTAAAGAAGTCTTCATGAAATAAGACCTTTAAGTAATATGGGATTATGTGAGGCTTGAGATCCAAAACAAAGTTAAAAATTATCAAGAATAAATGAGAAAAAATAATGTAGGGTATAAGAAATAGATTTTATTAAGAAAAGCAGACACAACTTCTGAAAATGAAAAATGTATTGAAGGGAGTGCAAAATACTTTTGAAAGCTTTAACAATAAGCCAGACTAAGCAAAATAAATAACTTCAGAGATAGAAGACAGGTCTTTTAAATAAACTCAGTATGAAAAGTATATAAAAAATGAGGCCAAGTGCGGTGGCTCAAGCCTGTAATCCCAGCACTTTGGGAGGCTGAGGCGGGTGGATCATGAGGTCAAGAGATCGAAACCATCTTGGTAACATGGTGAAACCCCATCTCTACTAAAAATACAAAAAATTAGCTGGGCATGGTGGTGCGCGCCTGTAAACCCAGCTACTCAGGAGGCTGAGGCAGGAGAATTGCCTGAACCCAGGAGGCGGAGGTTGCGGTGAGCCGAGATCGCGCCATTGCACTCCAGTCTGGGCAACAAGAGTGGAACTCCGTCTCAAGAAAATAAAAATAAAAGTATATTAAAAATGAATTGTAAAACCTAACAGATCCTTCAAGAAATATGATTATGTAATGCATCCAAACTTATGAATCCTAGTTTTTCCAGAGGGAAAAGAAGAAAATGTCAAAAGTGTGGGAAACTTGTTTGAAAGAATAACTCAGAAAAACTTCCCTCAATTACTACAGTTCTAGACATCCAAATACAAAAAGCTAAGGTAATTCCAGGAAGATCCATTGCCAGAATAACCTGCATAAGACATACAGTCATCAGACTACTCAAAGTCAAAATAAATTTAAAAATCTTATATGTGACAAGAGAGAAGTATCTAATCACCTGTATAGAGAATTCTCTCAGACTAACAGCAGACTTCTAGACAGGAATCTTATAAGTGAAAAGAAGTTAGGATCTTATTTACAGTGTCTTAAAAAAAATACCAGCCAAGACTTTTGTATCCTGCTTAAGTAAGATTCATAATTCAAGAAGAAATATAGTAGTTCCCAGATAAGCAGACACTAAGGGAATATGTCACAAACAGACTGGCTCTACAAGAAAGGACTGGAGGTGTTCTAAACATAGAAATGAAAGAGCAATACTTATTATCCAAACACACAAAGTATTCTACTTACACATCTTATTTAAACATTACTTGAGACTGAAAAACAATTAATAAATAAAAGTATTATAGAAACAAATCCTCAAAAATCAATAGTGACCTTAAATAGACAGTATGCTTAAAAATATATAGTCTGGCAGAATAAATTTTTAAAAATCCAACTTTATGCTAACATACAAGAAATCCACCCAACTCAAGTAACTGATAGAGGACTTTTCGGACTCAAAGCAAAGGGGTATAAAAAGATACTCTTTGAAAATGCAAACCAAATATATGCAGAAGTAGTTATATTTACATTCGATAAGACAAATATAAAATCAAAAACTATAAAAATGCCAAAGATGGTTATCATATGAAGGATCAATTCAACAAGAAGATATAACAACTCTAAACATATGCACTCAATATTGGAGCACCCCAGTTCATAAAACAAACACTACAGGAGCTAAGGGAAAAAACAAGATAGCAAGGCAATACTACTGGGGTCCTTCAATGGTTACTGAACCCACTTACAGCACTAGGCAGATTATAGCAGCCAAAAATCAACAAGGAAACGTCAGACCCAGTGGACCCAATGAACATTTACAGACCATTTTATCCTACAGCCTTAGAATATACATTCTTCTCATGTGCACATGAAACATTTTCAAAACTTGACCATATGACATGCCTCAAGGTAATACTCAATGAATTCTTTTAAAAAAATCAATATAATATCAAGTACCTTTCCAGAATACAGTGGAATAAAAATAGAAATTAGTACCTAGAAGATTTCTCAACACTGCTCAAATACATAAAAATTAAATAACCTGTTCCTGAACAATTATTTGGTCAATGATGAAATCAAGGCAGATTTTTTAAAAAAAAATTGAAATGAGGTTGGGTGTGGTGGCTCACACCTGTAATCCTAGCATTTTGGGAGGCTGATGTGGGTGGACCACTTGAGATCAAGAGTTTGAGACCAGCCTGGCCAACATGGTAAAACCCTGTTTATACTATAAATAAAAAAATTATCTGGGTGTGGTGGTGCATGTCTGTAATCTCAGCTATTAGGGAGGCTGAGACAGGAGAATTGATTGAATCCTGGAGGTAGAGGTTGAGTGAGCCAAGATTATGTTATTTCACTCCAGCCTGAGTGACAGAGTGAGGTTCTGTTCCAAAATAAATAAATAAATAAATAAATAAAATTAAGAAATTGAAATGAATGAAAATAATTACTCAACATACCAAAACCTCTGAAATACAACAAATCAGTGGTAAGAGGGAAATTTGTAGGATTAAATGCCTACAACAAAAAGATACAAAGACATCAAATTAACAATCTAATGTCATGCCTCACAGAACTAGTAAAACAAGAATAAACCACACCCAAAGCTAGGAGAATATAGTAAATGTTAAAGAACAAATCTAAATGAAATTTGGGCAAAAAAATTACAAAGGATCAGTGAAATAAAAAGTTTGTATTTGAAAACATAAGACTGACAGACTACTAGTAGATTAACCGAAAAAAGAAAGAAGATTCAAATAAGCACAATCCGAAATATTAATGGTGTGAATAAAACTATTACCGCAGAAATAAAAAAGATCATTAGAGACTGTTATGAGCATCTCTACATACACAAACTAGAAAACCTAGAGGAAATCTATGAATTCCTGAAAACATACAACCTCACATATTTGAGCCAAGAAGAAATAGAAATCCTTAACAGACCAATAATGAGTAATGAAATTGAATTCATAATAATAAAAAAATTTCCTGATGACAATGAAAAGTGTAGAACCAGATGAAATTATTGCCAGATTCTACCAAACAAAAAAAGGAAGAAAGGATACCAATTCTACTAAAACTGTTCCAAAAAATCAAGGGGGAAGGCATCCTTTCCAACTCCTTCTATGAAGTCATCATTATGAGGATACCAAAGCCAGGTAAGTACATAACAAAAGACAAAACTACAGGTCAGTATCCTGGATGAACAGAGATCAAAATATCCTTAAAAAAATAACCCTAGAAAATAAAATTTAGCAGCACATCAAAAGGTTCATCATAATGAAAAGTAGACTTTTTGTTCTGAAATGCAAGGATAGTTTCACATATGTAAATTAATATGATTCACAAAATTAACAGAAATTTAAAAAATTTGATAAAATTCAGCATCCCTTTATGATAAAAACACTTACCAAGATAGGCATAGAAGAAACATACTTTAAAATAATGAAAACCTTATATGACAAACCACAGCCAATAACATACTGAATGTGGGAAAATTGTAAGTTTGACTTCTAAGAACAGAAACAAGATGACAATGCCTACTTTCACTGCTCTTATAATAACTTAGTATTCGAAGTCCTATCTGAAGCAATCAGGCAAGACAAAGGAATAAAAGGTCTCCAAATGGGAAAGAAGAATTCAAATTATTCCTGTTCACATATGATACAATCTTATATCTAGAAAACCCTAAAAACTCCTCTGAAAGCCTCTTAGACTTGATAAACTACTTCAATAAAGTTTCAGGATACAAAACCAATGCACAAAAATCAGTAGTATTTCTATATACCAATAATGATCGAGCTCAGAACCAAATCAACAACTGAATCCCATTTACAATAGGTAAAAAAGTCTCTACAAGGAGAACTGCAAAACACTGATGAAAAAAGTCCTATATGGTACAAAGAAAAAATCCCATGCTTATGAACTGGAATAATAAATATTGTGTAAAATTATCATCCTGCCCAAAGCAATCTATACATTCAACACACTTTTTATTAAGTTACCAATGTAAATCCTAAAATTCATATGTAACCAAAAAAGAATCTGAATAGCAAATCCATCCTAAGCCAAAAAATAAAGCTGAAGGTATCACATTACCTGACTTCAATTATACTACAAGGCTTTAAGCCAAAATAAAATGGTACTAGTATATATAAAGATAGACACAGAGATCAATGGAACAGAATGGAGATGCCAGAAACAAAGCCACATACTACAACATACTAATTTTTGACCAAGTAACAAATATAGATACAGTGAGGAAAGGACCTCCTATTCTCAATAAATGGTGCTGGGAAGGAGGCGGAGGTCGCGGTGAGCCGAGATCGCCCCATTGCACTCCAGCCTGGGTAACAAGAGCGAAACTCCGTCTCAAAAAAAAAAAAAAAATGGTGCTGGGAAAATTGGAGAGTCATATACAGAGACATAAAATTGAACCCATATCTCTCACCATATATAAAAATTAACTCAAAATGGATTCAAGTCTTAAATGTAATGCCTAAAACTATAAAAATCCTAGGGGAAAACCTAGGAAAAACTCTTCTGGACAATGGTCTAGCCAAAGAATGTATGACTACATCCTCAAAAGGAAATGCAACAACAAAAATACACCATTGGAACTTAAACTAAAAAACTTTTCTTCAGTTAAAAAAAAAAAAAAAGAAATAATAATAATCAACAAAGTACACAGACAACGCATAGAATGGGAGAAAATATTTGGAAACAATGTATCTGACAAAGGGCTAATATCAGAACCTACAAAGAACTCAAACAATTCAATGAAAAAAAAAACCTCATTAAAAAGTGGGTAAAGAATGTGAACAAATTTTTTTTAAAGGAAGACATACAAACGGCCAATAAACAAATAAAAACGCCCAACATCACTAATCATCAAAGAAATAAAAACTAAAACCATATGAGATACCATCTTATATTCATCAGAATAGCTATTATTTCTAAGTTAAAAGTCAAGAGATGTTGGTGAAGATGAGAAGAATAGTGAATGCTTACACACTGTTGGTGGGAATCTAAATTAGTACAACCTCTAATGGAAAACAGGATAGAGATTTCCTGATGACCTAAAAATGGAGCTACCATTTAATCCAGAAATCCCACCGGGGGGTGTCTACCTAAAGAAGAAGAAATAATTGTATTAAAAAGACACCTGACTTGTATGCTTATCACAGCACTAATGACAAAACCAAAGTCATGGAATCACTCTAAATTTTCATTCAGTCATAATCAGATTAAAAATTTGGAAAATACGTATAAACTATGGAATACCAAGGAGCAATAAAAAAATAAAATCATGTCTTTTATGGCAATGTCAATAGAAATGGAGGTAATTATCCTGAGTGAAATAAATCAGAAACAGAAAGTAAAAAATGCATGTAGTCAGTCACTTTGATGTAGGAGCTGAACAATGTCCATACAAGGGCACACAGCGTGGAAATACTGACACTGGAGGTTCTCAGGTGTGGGGGGGTGGAAGGGAGTGGGAGGGAAGAAATACTTCCTATTGAACACAAAATACACTCTCCAGGTGATGAGAACGCACACCCAGACTTCACCACTGCACAATATATCCATGTTTCAAAAGTGCACTCCTATCTCTAAATACATAAAAATGAAAACATGTAAAACAACCAAAACAGCCTTTTTTTTTAACCTCCCATCTTCCTGTACTAGATTTGTTTAGGTTAACGGTGATCAGCATATAATGAAATCCAATGGTCACTTTCCAGTACCTACTTCCTGTGAACTTGAAGCAGCTCTTGACATAGTCTCTAATTCACTACTTCATATATTCTCCACTAAGCTGCAAGGACATAATCCTCTCCAGTTTTCTCATAACTTACGGGACCTTCTCAGTTACCTTCAGTGTTTTATACTCTTATTATTAACCTCTAACGTTAGACTGCCTGTTGTTGGTTCTAGGATCTAGTTTCTATCTATCACTCCCTAGAAGATCACAATATGGCACTGGATTTAAATAGCATCTAACGTTGCTAACTCTAAAATCTGTGTCTATGGCTTTAATGCTTTTCCTCAATGGTGGATTCTACATGTGGCATTGTTGGTAGAGAGCTAACAGGCGGCTCAGTTTCACAGGGATATAAGAAATCTTGCTTTTCCACTTGTCCAAACCACTCTTACTTAGCGTTTCCCATTTGTTCAACAGTATCACCGTCTATCCAGGGCTCAGGCCAGAACCTTGGGATCATCCTTCAATTATCTTTCTTACACGTCACATTCAATCAACCCACAAATCATATTGGCTTTGCCACAAAAAACAAAACAAAACCAAAACTGAGGCACAAGTATCTTCCCACTTCCTTTATCATAACCACACTTAATCCATACCTCACTGTGAAGAATGATTATAGCCTTCTGTTTTCCCTGATTTTATTCCTGTCTTCCAAAAACACACTCCATGTGCAGTCAGAGTGATCTTCTCATTAGGTAAGCCATAAGCATTAGTTAATACGGATGCTTCAGTGCACTGGGGCTTCTGAAGACACTTAGAATAAGCTCTAAGCCTCTCCTGTGACCAATAGAATCTGGATCATGCTGGCTCTGTCACTGCACTTTGTACCTTTCTTCTAAGTCGTATGTGTCAAGTATGCTCCACAGCAGGGCCTTTGTCTTTGCTTCCCCTGGCTGAGCTCGTTCCGTCCCTGTCCTCATTTAGCAGGGCTTGTGGCTCCTCTCTTCATCTCCTCCTTTAGCCTCTTGTCATGTAACTTTCAATCCACGAGATCTTCACTAGTATTTCTTACCTGTCTCCACTTTTTCTATTTTCTGACTCTGATTTTTCTTTCCAGTGCTTCACACTTACCCCATTTTACATATTTACTTGCTAATTTGTTTATTAGTTCTTCTAATCCACTCCCCAGTCCCTGTCTTCCCTGGATATCAATAAAGTTTTATCATTTTCGTTCACATTTGCATCCTCGGTGCGTGGCTCTGTAGCTGACACACATAGTGAACACGTATTGCATGAGGAAATGTCCACACTGCTGCTTAGTGTAGTTTAGCAAGAGCCTTATGATATAAGCATTAGAAAATCATCAATAAAAAGTTTACATTTTTATTCTCTACTCAGCTTCACAAAATTTTCTTCAAAGAAAATCGAAGGCTTGTGAGAAATTAATGCTTTGATAAATGGTAACATTCATTTAACCACTGTTTGGTCAGATAAAGCACAGGTAGCATCAAAGATGGAACAGTCATTTTAAAACTGGCGTTTTCTCATGAAAAGGTTTCAATTAAGAAGCTAAAAGACGTTGAGATGTAAACTAGAATAAAATTTTGAGGTGAATTTTTTTAAGTTAGTGAATCTGTAATTTGGTAAACATAGAAGGCTTCTCCTTCTGAGTAGACATTTTATATTAAGATGAAGCTATACTTGTGGAATATGTACGATATAAAATTTGGCAAAATTTGCAGGCAGGTTAAAATTTAACAACCGTAAACTTAGTTTACAGGTTTATATTCACATAAACAAGTCAGAAACATATGTTGGTTGCTTTTTTTTCTCTACCATGTCATGCTGTTGGCAGACCGTGAACTTAGGATCAACTAGTAAGTTTTAAAAGTACAATTCGATGTTACTCCAGGTCACTCCACTTTTCATGTATATCTTTGAGATCTACATGCATGTCTACACGTTTCCAGTTTTAGGTGATTGAGTGCTTTTCTTGGCTAATAGGGCACACATTATCTGCTTCCCCCTAACTACAAACACCATCTGCCATAACCCTCCCACTCGGCGTGTTCCAATAAACTGGCTTCTTTCTTTTCATTCCTCAAAAATTCTAGCTCTTTCCTGTCTTAAGCAATCAGCACCTAGACCCTCTCCCTGAAAGCCCTTCATCTGGCTATTTCTACAGGCTCAGACACAACGTTACTTCTTCTGAGATGTACTCTATAAGCCTTCCTCACTTTAATCCCAAACTTACTTTTCTTTTTGTTCTTTGAATTGGCAGTCCTTTTCCTTATTAAGACAAAGAGCAATTTGTAATTAGGTGTTTATTTGTACACTTATTTGTCTTATGCCAGTCTTATTATTTTCTAAGCTGTGAGACAACAGGTACCTCATTGGTTTTACTTACCAGGAAATAGTCTTCATCAAATATCATATTCTGTCTAAATAACTGTCTACTGAGTGAAAACAGAAATGAAATATTTATATATTTTTTTACGTCTCCAAGAGTATCATGGGCTACTAGGTCAAAAACCATGCTGTGGGTGAATTGAAAGCATTAGAATTCCATTACCAATTGAAGTTTATATTTATACCTGGTTGCTAAATATTTTCTTTCCATGAAATCAACAGATGGTTTACTCTGACTGGCTCATTAGGACGCAAGGCAACTCAAAATTAAAAGTTCTTTTACAATCATACAGAAATTCTTCTACAATTGAGGCAACTGTTAATCAGTGTGTATCTTAAGATTCTTATTAAGATAGAAACATATAGAGCCTAGATTTCACAATGGAAGTCTAGAGACAAAAATTATTAATGATGGCAATGAAAGATCGTAATAATTATAAAAAATGCATTATCAGAAAATTAAAAATTAAAATATTAATTTGACCTCAAAATATTGAAAAATATGCAATATCATTATGTGTGCTTTATTCTAATATACATGACAGTGTTTTAAAGCATCATACTTACTTCACAATCAGCAAGACAGATGAGGTAACTTGAGTTGCAGAGAACAAAGCGTATACGACTTGAATTGCAACATAGATGTAAAATTTCCTTGTACAAGCATCATCTCTTGGGCATTCACCCAAGTGTGCTGAGTAATTTCTGTTCTGCAGACCAGTTACTTCCACACAACTACAGTTATAAAATACCTAAAAAGAGTTTTTGAAATATTACCAAATACATTCGCCAAATACAACTGGGCTATGAATACATCTCGTTATATTTAAAGAGGTCTCAAACTAAAATATTTACAGCTTAAAAAATGTTATAAAAATACAGTAGGGCATTGCCTAGTGGAGTTTAATAGTAAAAAGCAAAATAGCTTCTTGAATTACTTTCTGTAAAGAAAATGTAATTGACTATTAACATTTAATTAATTCTTAATTTTAAAATTAGAAAATAATCTAAGAAATCGGTGTATAAAATTCTGTATTTAATTTTCTCATTAATATACATTCTTTTACATATTTCTCTTCCACCCACATTTACTTTTCAAAATATATATTCTTCCTCTTTGTTAGGGACATACTCTGGGAAAGAATTACCCAGAGTCCAGAAAATACAGTAGTTTGAAAAGGGCCAAAATCTGGAACTAGAGCCACTCATGAAAGTGGGACGAAGCACAGGGGAAACAGAACCAGGAAGGGGTCATCTCTGGTCCCTTGTCGTTTAGTAGTGAGGATCTGAAAGAGACATGGGCCAGAATTCTATTTAAGCAGACAAAAGCAGCATTCAAGTCTGGAATGACAGACAATAAAACAGATTATACTATTACCAGAGAGGTTTAACACAACAGAACATTCTGGCTAATGGTCAGAGCACAGAAGAGAAACGTTAGTAACAAGTGATTCATCAGGCAGGCAGTGTACGTAGTCAGGTGGCCTGAATAAATTCCGTTCTGATCCTAGGCTAAAATTTAAGAGAAGTTTATCGCGAACCTACTACTGCTAAAGACTATTTACTGACGGAGAACGTGTAAAAGAATTTAAATCCATACTTTTGTGTGTGTGTGTGTGTGTGTGTGTGTGTGTGTGTGTGTATTTAAAGTGGACAATGTATATTTTGTGTATTTAAAATGGAGAGCTCTATAAATATTTATTGAGTTTACTTGTTCTGGATCTGAGTTCAAGTCCTGGATATCCTTATTAATTTTTTGTCTCATTGAGTCTAAATCTCATTATGGGTCTTATGTATCTGGGTGTTAAGATCTCTTATTGTTGCATTGATCATTTTACCACTGTATTTTTGTTGCTTTGAAATCTATTTTATCAAATGTGAGAATTGCAACTCCTGCTTTTTGTTTATTTATTTTTGCTCTCTATTTGGTTGGGAAATTTTTCTCCAACCCTTTGTTTTGAGTCTTTATGTATCTTTGGATATACCGTTAGGTGTTGGCTGTATCTTTTGATTGGGGGATTTAGTCAATTTATATTTAGGGTTACTGACATTGATGCCATCAATGTCAGCAACCCTAAATACAATTATTTTATCATACATTGGATTTTCATATATTTTCCTCAAGCAAGTGGCTTGTCTTCAAATTCTCTTAACAGTATCTTTCATAGAGCAGAAGTTTTTAGTTTTAAAATGTTCAACTTATTTTTCTGTAATTACTTTGCTTTGTTGTTATATCTAAAACTTGTCACCAAATCTATAATCAACTTAGCTTTCTCCTATGTTTTCTTATGGAAGTTTTATACTTTGCCATTTTACATTTTGGTCTATGATCAAACCTTTGTTTAGTTTCACAAAAGGTTTAAGGACAATGTAAAGATTCATAGCTTTGTATGTAAAAAATGTTTAATTTTTTGCATGTGGAAAAATTTACAATTTTATAGCACCATTGCTAAAACTTATTTCTTTTCTCATTGAATTGCCTTTGATCGTTTCTAAAGATCAGTTCACCCTATTTATGTCAGTCTTTTACTCAGTTATGTACTATATTCCATTGATCCATATGTCTATAGTTCACCAATACCATATTATCCAGATTATGATAGCTTTATAATAAATGTTTTCCACAAGTTAAGTTATCTCAGCTATGATTATTTGTTGTAACATAACGCTACAGTTTTGGAGATTAAGGGGATTCTGTGTGAACAAATTTAACTGATGTGTAATTGATTTTCCAATATGTTTGACTTCCTTTTTATTGGGTCAAGAACAAGGGAATGGTTAAATTTAGATTTTTTACATAACAAAGCTTAAACTGAAATTGTTACAGCTTTCAGCTATATTACACACACACAATTTGTATATTATTGAATAATACACATTTGATAACAATTGTTTACCAAGTTATCACTGAATCAAGAAAGCTTAAGGGAAGCTTTTTTGTCCCACAATAAGAAATTTTTTTGGCCCACAATAAGAAATTCTAAATTAATTAGGATAAGGAAATAATATGCTCATTTATAATTTAATCTATTCTAAATTTTCTATAGGTACAAAAATTACCAATTTTCAAATTCATCTTGGTATTTTTAAGTATTTACTATGTTGATTATTGTGCTGAAAAGAAACAGTGTTACTTAATTTTAAAGATATAAAAAAGGATAGCTTAGGTATAAACATCGTTCCCATTTTTATTCAACAATTTCCAAAATAAGTATGTTTTCCTTGTGCCTGCTTCAGTATACTTGTAAATCATTGAAGTGATAGTTTTTCCATTGTAGGATTAATTTCAAGGGCATCAACTAGGTAAGCTGTTCTTAAATTATGTTTCCCATAGAAAATATATTTTCAAAGTTGTTTCGTTAATACATTAGATGTTGATTTTGATGTGTTTGTTATAGAAACAATAATTTCTATGTCATCAAAGATATGCAGATTAGTAATTCAATCATTTATTTAATATATTTGCCAAAAACCTATGTTGCCAAAAATATAGGTTTTTGGCAAATATATTAAATAAATGGTTAAACAATTCAGGTCATAATTGATTATTATCTTAGGAAATTCACTTGATGAATTGTGTCTATATATTAGTCATGTATAGATTTTAATAGAAAAGAAAAGTAACATAAGCAAAGGAATTTCTTCTTGACATTTTTTACACTGCAAAATATTTACTTATATTTTTAGAGGTCGTTTATATTTCTGAATTTGGTTGTGCATGTTAGTTATTTCATTGTAATTTATTTTAACTTAAATTTATAAAATACATAAAATTATGTGCAATTTAGGACTACCTAAATACTAAATGTACCTAAAGTATGTACCTAAGATATGTACGTAGTGTATATATGAACTTTTAAATTTTGAATTAAGCCGTTTAATTCAAAAGTAATTTTAAAGATATATCATGACAAGAAGTAAATTATTTTTTTAAATAATAAGAGAGTTTTTTTAAACAATTATACTCATAATGGAAATTTTACTTTAATTCACCTTTCTTTTCTCTGTGCACATAAAATAAATAATATATAACTTTTGATTCTAGGAAAATTCCACATAGTGACTAAAAAAGCTAGCTGGCCTTTCTGAAGTGAGGAAGATATACTTTACCAAAATTCTGAAGGATTGTCTAGATGACATATTGAGATTCATTCTAGCTCTAAGAAAGTAACGTATATGTTCCATTATATTATCTTTTGAGGACAAGAAAACTGCCATAGACAGAAAAAAAGGTTTTTGAATTTGGGTTCTAGTATTGTACCCGAAAGTTTTTTGTTTTGTTTGTTTTGTTTTCCAGCAGCTGCCAAAGTAGCAAAATATTTCCTTTTGCTATTTGTCTCTAAAATTTTTGGCTTCTAAGATTTTTATTTAGATTAACCACTTGCCATTTTCATGAAAAACCTCTTTTGGTGTTTGAGGTAAGTATTCCAGAACCTTGTAAATTTTTTTACACTCTATATTGAATTTATTTTCCTTATTGATTCTGACTGCTCTGGATGTTTATTTAGAAGACATTTTAAAAATTAACTTTCTTTTTTCCTTCCATCTTAAAAATTTGAAGACTTATTGGTTCAGTTATGCAACTAAAATGCAGTTTTGCTGTTAACAATTCAAGCTATAAGTAAATTAAGTATATAACTTTCCCTTGAACAGATAATTGATATGAATGTTTTCAAAAAAATTTTCAGTAATATAAAGATAAATGTATAAAATGTGTAACCAATTATTCTCTTCACATTTTGTTCAAGTAACTACACCTTGACATATTTATGCATTTTAAAACTACTAATACTTAATTTCATACATTTAGTAAAAATTTTTGGTTAATATTAATGTCTAAGTAAAGGCAGACACAGAAAGGCAAACCATGTGTTCTCACTTATTTGAGGGAGCTAATAATTAAATAATTAAACTAATTGAACCCATGGAAATAGAGAGTCAAATAATAGTTACTCTATTATAAAATGCATAATTGGAGAGGTAGTGCAGAGGAACGGGTATTGGGGATGGTTATTGGGCGCAAAAATATAGTAAGAATGAATAAGATCTAGTACTTGATAGCACAATAGCATGACTACAGTCTACAATAATTTATTGCACTTTTTTTTTTTGAGACGGAGTTTCACTCTTGTTACCCAGGCTGGAGTGCAATGGCACGATCTCGGCTCACCGCGACCTCCGCCTCCTGGGTTCAGGCAATTCTCCTGCCTCAGCGTCCCAAGTAGCTGGGATTACAGGCATACGCCACCATGCCCAGCTAATTTTTTGTATCTTTAGTAGAGTCGGGGTTTCACTATTTTGACCAGAATGGTCTCGATCTCATGACCTCGTGATCCACCCGCCTCGGCCTCCCAAAGTGCTGGGATTACAGGCTTGAGCCACCGTGCCCGGCCCTCAGCCCATTTTTGCTGGCAGCCCAGAATATACAGGTGACGCATCCCTTGAAGCCACCACAGCCTGAGGGAAGCAGTGACTTCAACCCTGCTGTGGGTCGAGGACCATTATCTAGAGGAAAAGACCCTATCCTGGCACTTTTACTTTAGCTGAGAGGTGATACTTTCTTTTCCAACACAGCAAGATAGTAACGCTTGCATTATCACCCACATTAAGACATCTGCTTTCAGAAAAGAAGGCACTCTGTCCAACATCTGCATGGCACCAAATGTCTGTGCCATAACCTTGTAGATGGCCAGAGCAGTCAAGGCGGCATCTCCCAGGTGCGTGGCACTTGAGCCCATGTTCGATCCCCACAGCCACCCTCTATGGCAGGTGCTGTCACTATCCCCAGCTTACAGATAGGAGAACTGAACAGAAAACATAAAGCATCAGTTCAAGGGCGCAGGGCTTGTGAGTAGTGAAGCCAGCTAAGATGACCATGAGGCTGAGAAAAAGAGAGTAAGAAGGGGAGGAGTCCAGACGCCAGCCCCTGTTAATCCTGAGGGTGTCAAGCTCATAGGGAGGTAACATCAGACCTGCTGAATTAGCATCTTGGGGCAGCCAACACCTGTCACTCAAGTCTCCTAGGATAGAGGTCATCCTGAGCAGCCATGGGATGCTCTCTGCGGCCCTCTGGGAGGTGGAGGATAGAGATGAACAGCCCTGAACTGGCATCTGGACCAGTGCAGGCTCCACCCTGTCTCGGCCTCACTGGATGCAGGCTCCACCCTGTCTTGGGCTCACTCCTCTCCTCTACTCCTCGATCCCCTGGGCTCACCTGGCTGCTCGCCTGGGCACAGGGACCAGGGACATGACCTCCAGCTCTCTCTAACTGGGGCCTTGTGGAGGGCTGTTCCCTGTCCTCTAGCTCGGAGCCTGGGGCATCTGGATGGTTTGATTTGTGTAGTTTCTGTCTTAAAAGAAAGTCTAGAAGAAGCTGCAGATAAAAGGCCTGGCCTCACTGGAGAGTTGGGTTAGAGATAGTTCAGCCATGGAAGGGAGAACTGAAGAGCCAAGCTGTGTCATTGCTTCAGGCAAGAGGACACTGATAGGGAAACAGAGGGACATCAGGCAAGAGGACACTGATAGGGAAACAGAGGAACAGGGAACCTGAGGGGCATTTCCCACCTGGTGCTGCCAAAAAGAATCTGACAGCTGTTCAGAAAGGCAGGAGAAGAAGCCCTAAGATGTGTCAAGAAACCCATGAGAGGGGAATGTCTCCATAGGGAAGTGAAGGGGAGGCCAGGACCCTGCAGATGTCAGGCTGGGCAGTGAGGGGCCCCTCATGCGGATCTCTCTCTGTGCTCGAGTTCTAATCACCATGCTGTTACCACAGTTGCTGTGTCTGCTGGCAGCTGCAGGGTGCACCTGTGCTTTCCACTCAGCAAACTCGTTTGAACAAAATATAGGAAAACAAGCTTATGGCGGCTATGCTTCTGGCAGTGTTCCGGCCTGCAGGCCAGAAACTGGGGTGTTTCCTCCAGTTTGGAGCTTCTGTGATGTTTTCGGTGACTGGTTAAGGCTGACTGTTTCAGGACTTGGAGAACCTTCTTGGCCTGTTATTGCTTGGGAAGTTTTCAGAAGGCCTTAGATGCTTAGCTGGCTGTGCAGTCCCATTGCATCTTCCCTTTTGAGCAAATAGCTGGACGTGCACTCATCCCTCCACTCAGGCTTGTGCTAACAGGAAATGAAAGCGGCTGATGGGCTGGACACGTGACTGGCAGGCTCTGCCTCGCAGTGCCTCCAAAACAGTTGCTGCTTACAGAGGGCACACTAAGTGCAGACGCTGTTCTGTGTACTCTACAGATGTCACTCCTCAGCTTCCCTTCTGCACTGTGATGATGGCTACCAGGAGAATCCTGTCTTGAGGAAGCCCAGAGAAGTGAGGTGCCTGCCCGCTCACAAGGTTGTGACCAAGCAATTGACCAAGCCACTGTTTTATCATCACAGAATTACTGCTGGAGTTTGATAATGGTGATTTTATGTAAATGCCTCTGTGCTCACCCTCAAAATGACTGAAACAGATGCGGATCTCAACAGTGCATTGTAGGGGTGCCTTCCAGTTACTGAATGCCATACTGGGGTTACATATATTACCTTAATTTTCATGATAAGTCGTTAGAGCCACAGTTAAAATTTGACCTCAGCAAGTCCTGGGTTCGAATGCAGCTTATACTGCTTTTGGGTTGATGACCCTGTGCCTCTTGTTTAGCATCTCAGAGCCTGTTTTTGCTTCAGGGCTGCTTTGAGAATCCAGTCAACGAATGTATGGACAAGACTTAGGACAGTACCCAGCTCATAGTTAGTTCTCAAGAAATAGGTCCCAGTTTAGTAATAATTATCATTATATTTAAATAATTATGCAGTCCATTTTACACATGAGGGAAGTGGGGCTAAGGGCAGTTCAGGAACTTGTTCAAGATCAGCCAACTAATAAATGCCAGGGACACCCAGCTCCATCTGTCGCCAAAGCTGTTGCAGCGTCACGCACTTCCCGCAGAATACCATGCCGGCTGTCTATCTTCCTGAAATTCCTCAGGGAGTCTCTTTGGCTTCAGGAGCTCCCTCACACCATGGCAAACTTGGCTGGTCTTCCATATGCACTCTTTTGCCCAGCCTGGGGCCATGACCCCAGTGAAGGGAAGAGCAGTGTTCATTTTGCTCTTCGCCATTGTTTTGAGTGTGGTAAATAGTGATCATTCTGATGCCCAGAGCTCAACTTCCAAGGACAAGGATGCCCTAAGCCCCCTGTCCCCACTGACCCCCGGCTCTTTCCTCCTCTGCAAGAGGAAGGGCAGGGAACTACTGCTTCACCACTGATGAAGGCAAGAGAGCTGTACAATGCAGTGGTCACGTCTTTCACCAAAAACAGGCTGGAGAAGTACAGTAGCTCAGCACTTCACTGGCTGCTGCCTCCTGTTCCCTGCTATTTTCACGAACCAATTTTCTTTATCTTCTGTCTTTGGCAAGGGCAGCATTTTTGAAGACACATGTTGATGTTTAAAATACCCAATAGCTGGTGCACAATTTTTCTGTTTCTTTTAATTGACTTGTTCACTTCTTCCCGTTATTCATTGTGGATCTTCCCTTCCTCTGCCCTCTCTAAAAATGCATCACATATTTATATTGTTATAAACTCTCCTGTGCTCTTCCAGTAACTGTTTTCAGCATAACCAGAGACGTGCCTTTCCCAATTAAAATTTTAACAGAGCACAGGTTTTAATTACCTTTTCCCCATCTCCGATTGGAAATTTTCCAAACATAAAATAATAATCAAAAAGCTTCCAAGTATAACTTGCAGCTCAAGAGCCAGACTCAACAAAGATAAGTCCCTGTTGCTTTTTTCTGAATGTTTAAAGTTTCCTCCAAGCCCCAGCAGTCTCTCTCATGTGTCCCAGGCCTCTGGCCAGGTTCCAGCCTTACCTGCTGCTTCGTAGATGTCCCACCCAGGAAGGAAAGGTGCTCCCTTCTCTGAGCCAGGCCTACCTGCAGGACCTTGGTACCTGCCACCTGTTTTCCTGACTGCTTATGGGTTGAGGTGGCATCTGAGAACTATTTGACTATCTTTCTAAACTCATTTTACTTTCTTTGACTTTCTATCTGTTGTGTCTGCCAAAATACTGATGTTATTCAACTGATTGCTAAAGGGTGGGAATTGGCATATAGTTTGGTGGAAAGTCAAGGCTGGACACACAAAGGAGTCCCCGGCCATGCAGGCACAGAGCACATTCTTGTGGCTGCCACCCACCTGGGCCGCATGAGGTCACAGTCCCATGACTGGCTGTCTCCATGCCTGTCACCTCCCTAGGCTGCAGGTTCTGGGGTTGCTCTCCTTGTAAATTCCTCTTGTGATTGTCTCTGTCAGCAGCCCCTCCATCCCTCACTCAGCTGGATTGGCTCCTCAGAAGCACCTCTGCAGCCAGGGCCACATCTGACTCACTGTTCGAGCTTCAAGTGCCCCACAACCCCCTCCATCCCTGTGCCTCCACCCCCATCACAGCTTCTTGGATGCTCCCAGCATCCAGCAGGCAACTTGAGGCTCCTCAGTGGGCCCTAGAGGTGCCAAGGTGTGCCATCCTCTGGTTTTTCTTGTTGTTGTTGTTTTTGAGATGGAGTCTTGCTATGTTGCCCAGGCTGGAGTGCAGTGATCTCTGCTCACCACAACCTCTGCTTTCTGGGTTGAAGCTATTCTCCTGCCTCAGTCTCCTGAGTACCTGGGATTACAGGCACCCACCACCACACCCAGCTAATTCTCACGTTTTTAGTAGAGATGGGGTTTCACCATGTTGACCAGGCTGGCGATCTGACCTCAGGTGATCTAGCCACCTTGGCCTCCCAAAGAGCTGGGATTATAGGCGTGAGCCACCACATGCAGCCATTCTCCAGCCTTTCTTACCTCACCAGGCACCTTGGCCCACGACCCATCCATACTCTGGCCTGTACCTGCTTTTTGCTGGATCTACCTGTTCCACACCTCTGACCACTCCCCTGGGCCACGTCGCCCACGAGCCCAAGCCTTTTCCTTACCTCTGTATCAGCCCAGATCTTGAGGCCCACTCCCTCCTGTGGAGTTGGCTTCTGCCCTATCAGCTAATCAATAGCAGATCTCCCCTGGGCCATCACATCTAGTACCATTAGTTTCAAAACAAACATTGCAACTTTCTCCTTTTTATTTTTCCCCCTTAAATTAAAAAGAAACACACATGTGATACAGTAAGTCAAATAACAGAAAAGAGTAGAATAAAACTCAAATACTGCCCTGTCTCCCTCTGATCCTGCCTGCCCCGGGTCCCAGTATCAACAGTCAAGGCCCTGTTTATTTCTGTGCTTTCCTGGGACCATCTGCAGGTGCTCCCAGGCCACCGAGGATCCGCTGTGTCTGGACATCTCTACCTAGTGACCGCCATCTCCCAGGTCTCAGCTCACAAAAACGCCTTTGTGTGCACCGGGTGGAGTTAAAGTGTGTGACTGTGTTCAATCCTTTGTTCCCAAAGCTGGTGGGTTTGTAGCTCCCCTTCTGGTACTGAAAAGCGTACGTAACCCATCTGCATCCGCAGTTTGGGGTTCTGCAGATTGAGGTTCTCGTGAGCTATTATGGCTAACTTCGCAAATTGAGTCAATTTCTGCCTGCTTCTCATTGTACCTGACCCAGCGTTTGGTGTGTGCCCAACCCATGTAAACAGATGTTAAATATTGCCTGAGACAAAGAGAGTGAAGATGGTAAATCTGTCTGAGACAAGTGGTAACACAGCCACTGCCCGCTGCATGACTTGATCAAGGAGGCGACTGAACAAATGTCGCCTGACTGGTCACAGGCACAGGTTTACTCCATTTTAATGAAATGACTTTTATCTCTGTTTAATGTTGCATTTTGCAAATCAAATTGTATTCCCTTTGGCTCCTTACAATTTCAGAGACAACTTTCTATAACTTTTGATTGACCTTTAACTGGCGCTGAATCTTAATTTAAGCTTTCAATTGCTCTTGCCAAGTTTTTCTACTAATGTTTTATTAAACAGTTAAGGCCCCTGGAGAGGCCCCCATCTTAATCATAACAAAAAAACTCGATTACTTTACCGTTTATATAATGTTTTATAGTTTTCCTGTATAGAGTATAGTATGAATAGATGCCTTCAAATTTCTCCTTTTTAAATATCACATTTTCAGATGATTCTTTAAAGCAGAGTACAGTGGAGTACAACTTGACTTTAGGCTGTGTGTCTAAGTGTGAGTGTGTAAGCACACATACACATGGCTTTTTTTCTGGATATGACTCATAAGCTCTCCCTTCTCTGACGTGACAGTGTTCTGTGCCTGGGCAGAGGGATGCTTTCATACCTAGCTCTTGAGAGCCGGGGCTGCAGCAGAGCCTCATCGCAGGCCTCCAGTCCCTGGCCCTCCATCTCCTATACACCTACCTGCACCTGGCTTCTCACCGTGTGTCTGGGAAGGTGGGGGCTCCCCTGGAGCCAGCCGGACAGCTCAGGCCCACAGAATCAGTGTGTGCGCTCCAGCCAGAAGTCCAGCACCGTAGAGCCCTGCTTTCAACCCATGTGTGTCCTTGGCGAGGGCACTGAGTAGGTGTCAGTAACCCTCAGTAACCTTCTTTCATCACCTTCCCAAGCAGCTGGCCCCTTCTGTATGTCTTGACATCACTGTTTGTCATCTGGAAATCACTTACCGAGTTGCACACTGACCACTGACTTCTAATTGATCACTTCCTGCGTTCTGTATCAGAATCATTTTTTGATCCTCATTTCAGACCCACAGGAGCAGAATCTTTGCAGGGTGGGGCCCACATTTTACATTTTGTGGAACTCTCAGTTTGGTTCTTTGTATACGGAGTTGGAGAGCTGAGAGACCCTCGGTGGTTCTGCAGACAGGTGGAGGTCTTGGGTAGGAATCTCATTTTATTCATTTGACAAAAATATATTGGGAACTAACTAGGCCCTAGGTATTTCTTAAACTATTTAATATTCAGAGATGAGTAAACATGTTATAAAAACAGCAACATAATCACCAGATATTGGTAAGATGCATTAGTTCTTCAAAAGCGCTCCTCTATCTGTCATCTCAGCAGCTCAGGGAGGCAGATGGTACCCTTCCAAAGGTGCAGAGACAAAACGCAGGTGGTGGGGACGTGGAGCTGGGCCTTCACCACACCCACAGGATCTGCACACCACTGTGTGGTTGGCGCAGGATGTGACAGAGGAAGGGGAAGGGGAAGCTGGGCTGGCCGAGGGCACTGGGTGGTGGGGAGGGCCTTCCAGAAGAGGGGCATCCCAGTGGGGTGACAGGAGCCCATTGCTTCTGTGGGGGAAGGACCAGTGCACCTTTCTCAGCAGATCTGTCTCCCACCCAGGCCAGGACATTTCAGAGCAAAGGAGGTGCTTTGTTCCTAACAGGAATCAGGCTGTTTGGTTTTCTCCCTGCAAGGCTGAACTGATTGGAGCCTGGCCATCCAGAAGGGTCACTGGAATGGAAAGTGATCCCCCCCAGCAGAGGGGAGTGCAAGCCACAGATGGAAACAGCAGAGTGCAAGGGAGAACATTTGCAGAAGAAAGCAGTCAGGAAAACGTAACAGGGTTGCCAAATCCACATCCCAATGGGCTTGTGAATGTTGCTCATTTACTCCCAGTCCCAGGAGAAACCCAGCAAATCCATCATTCCTTAACAAAATCTTTCAGCCCAGATCAGCTCTAAATTGTACCTCTTATCCGCCCATGATGTTGTCCCCAGAATCAATCCGTGAGCCTTTCCCCGCCACGTGCAAATTGTCCATTGGCTAATTCTTTCCTGCCTCATATGGGACGGCCACCAGGGAAGTGCCTGGACCATCTACCTCCATATTGCATGGATTCCATGAGTGTGACGATTGTTAGTACTGGAAATTCCACAGTGATTGGTAATAACTGATGCTTAAGGAATTAGCAGAATTCTGTCCTGGAAGGAGGACATTTTGGAGACGGTTTTCTAGCCATGACAGCAGCATTTTTCCAAGTTAATTAAGTGTTCAGTTTATTTAATCCTGGAAGATTGAGACAGGAAAATTATCCATCACATTTACGCACCCCACCCTTTCCAAAGCAGACAGCTAAGGCTGGGCCTGACTGCAGATACTCTGAGCAGCTGGGTGGCGAGGCAGCAGGGCCTTGGCCTCTCCAGCTCCACCATACCCTACATCAAGGCCCACAGGACCCACAGTGCCCTGGGAGCAAGCATCTGTTCACTGAGTCTCTCTCTCTACTCAAGGGCCAAAAGGTCTCTCCCCGAGGGGCCTAATGGCCCTCAGCTGGGCTCAGTTCATTCAGCAAACAGGTGCTGAATGCCTGTTGTGTTCTCAGCACCGTGCTAGCTGCTAGTGGGAATACTACAGTGAACAAAATAAACACAGTCCCTGCCCTCCCACGGCTTTGATTCTAGAGGGGAGCTTAGAAGGGAATGAACAGCCACTAGGCCCCTTTTGTGGGAAGAAGAGACAGAAGTGGGCAGAGAAAGGCCCAAAATTCCTTTTTCCTTTGGGCAACGCAAGGCCACCCAGATCTCCTGCCTGTCAGGAGGGGAGGAGCAGCCAGCAGCCCCAGAGCCTGCAGAGTGGGCTCTGCCGGGATACCCCAAGCAGGCCTGGCTTCTGTCCCTGTATCCTGCCCTGCTGTCCTTGTGACCTAGGGATCCCAGCCTCAGCACTGGTGACATCTGAGGCCAGATAACCCTGCCATGGGGATTTCCCTAGCAGTGGGGAAAGTTTAGCAACATCCCTGGCATCTGCCCACCAGATGCCAGCAGCACCCCTGAGTTGTGATAGCCCAGATGTCTTCAGACACTGCCACCTGTCCCCTGGGGGCAAGGTCACCCTCTCCCGCCAAGAAGCCC
Organism: Callimico goeldii; assembly: GCA_963573925.1. NCBI lineage: Eukaryota > Metazoa > Chordata > Mammalia > Primates > Cebidae > Callimico > Callimico goeldii. Next base: position 47,039 of record CAUYOR010009109.1, read on the forward strand.
TGCTGTGGGTCCAGTCCTCCTGGGAAGCTTGTTCCCACCCCAGATGTGGCAGTCCTTTCCTTTCTGGACTGTGGAGGGTCTGACTGGCCCAGCTGCTGGGTCCCCCGCCCCCAGGCCTCATGCCCTGCTCGCATCCTGGCCTGAACAAGCCTCTTCACTTCCTGCCCCCAGGCACTCCACTCAGATCCCAGGGTTCTGCCCCTTTTCCCTCACTGTTTCTTCTTTTGCTTTCTAGTTTCTACCCAAGCAGTTCCCAATGTGTGTTCCTGGGAACACTCTCCCTCAAGTTGTGCCACCAACAAGGGTTCACTGAGAACTAGACTCGGGAAACACTGCACTTTGAGCCCCAGCACGTGGAGGGCTGTAGCGAAATCCGTTTCTACCCGATTTGCTCTAGGCTGTTTTCCATTGCCCACAACCTCCAGGGCCTGGCATGATGCACAAGACCTTCAAGAAGTTATCGGAGGGAGAGTAAGGCAGAGGGGAGACAGGCCATGAGGCTGCAAACCCAGTAGTGGAGTCAAGTGTCTAGATCCCCAGGCTCCATGACCCGTTGCTGGGCTGCCTCTTCCTCCTGTCCCTGAAATCGCCCAGAACTCCCCGATGGACTGTCAGCCTGAAAGCAGAACAGCTGACTCCAAAATGAGTCCAGGCTTGGAGGAAACATATTGAGAAAAGAGGGGGCAAAGGCCAAGTAATGGGCAATTGGGGTTGGGGCTGGGTTTTCACTCTGAAACCTGTGAGAGGAGATCCGTACTCGCCCAGGGCACGCCCTCTTTACATCTCTTTCCCTCTCTGATGTAAAAGCAGCAGCGGCCTGGGGACACCAGCTCTAAATGCAGTGGGATTAACGAATACAGTGGAACAAATGCTGGTCACCAAGGGTGATGGGGATGGCCACTTTAGACACCTTACCCGGTGGAGACCCTTTACCAGGCACTAAGCAGTGTCCCATAGGCACAGGCCCCCAGACTCTGGCACTGCTGCAGCAGCAGTCTAGGCATGTGGCCTAGTGGAGCCTGGCTGGGCTTGAGCGGTTGTGCTCTTAGACACCGAGACCCCAGTGTGGCTTGGGCCTCACGTGAAGTCCCATTGGGAACCGTGTCACCTGTCCTACAAAGTCCACTTAGCAGAGCTGGGGAAAGAGAAAGCAGATGACATCGACTGCTGGTTCTTCTACACAGATAATGACATTGACAGACTTGGCCCGGGTCCCGTGACAGAGAGGGCTGTGTTGTTGGGGATGACCCGTCAGCAGCATCCTCCTCTGAGAATGTCTCCGCCAGCCTGCCCTGGGGGCCTTGGGGCCTATTTTGGACATTTCTGCCAGATTTTGGAAGAGAAAGGAAAACAAGAGTTGGATGAGCTTTCTCTTTCTTTTTTTTTTTTTTTTGAGGTGGAGTCTCACTCTGTCACCCAGGCTGGAGTGCAGTGGTGTGATCTTGGCTCACTGCAACCTCCACCTCCTGGGTTCAAGTGATTCTCTCACCTCAGCCTCCTTAGTAGATGAGATTACAGGCGCATGCCACCACACTCAGCTAATGTTTGTATTTTTAGTAGAGATGAGGTTCCGCCATGTTGGCCAAGCTGGTCTCGAACCTACCTGACCTCAAGTGATCTGCCCGCCTTGGCCTCCCAAAATGCTGGGATTACAGGCATGAGCCACTGCGCCCAGCCTGGATGAGCTTTCAGTCTTAGCTTTGTTTTCGTCCTCTGAGCCACTTTACAAGGTTATCTTTAAAGTTTCCCAATGGAATCATTCTCCATGGGTCTCTCACCTTTCCACCCATCTTACAGCTGAGATGCCATCTGCAGGCCTGTCTTCAAGATGTCTATGTAGGCACCAGCCTTGGAGAATAGAAATAATGTCTCTTCAAAGCAAAGAGCAGGTGTGCTTACTGCCTGACTCCGGAGTGGAGGGCCAGCATCCTCACAGTCCAGTAGAGAGGATTCAGTCTTCTGAAGCTCCTGATCTTCTGCTTCAGCCTGGTGTGCCCCTGAACGTTACCTGGCACTCAATGCTCCACCCTGTGGGAACTGGGGTTCAGGGAACTGGTGTGAGAAAATGCTGGTGCTCTGGCTACTGCTGTTACTGTGAGTGGCAGTCTTTTGTCTCTGAAAAAATAAGAAATTTAAAAATAAAGTTCCACATAGGAGAATGCACTCCCCGGTTGCTGACAGCAAGGACACTAGGAAGCACTCACCTGTTTGGTTTCTGTCTTGTGTGTCTCCCCAGAAAGAGAAGAAGAGTGGGCTCCTGAAGCTTCTAGCTGGAGCATCCACCAAGAAGAAGTCACGCTCCCCGCCATCTATGTCTCCAACCCATGACCCGCAGGTGGCCGTGGACGCCCTGCTCCAGGGCGCAGTGGGCCCCGAAGTGTCCTCACTGTCCAGCCATGGAAGGGCAGGATCCTGTCCCATAGAGAGCGAGATGCAGGGTGCCATGGGGATGGAGCCTCTGCACAGGAAGGCAGGCTCCTTGGATCTGAACTTTGCATCTCCTTCCCGGCAAGCACCTCTATCCATGGCTGCCATCCGCCCCGAGCCCAAGCCGTTGCCCAGAGAGAGGTAAGTGGAGGGTGGGCTTGCCTGGTCTATGGTGTGCTGCGCTTTGGCCTCTGAGGTCTGGAGCCACCTTTGGGGAGCAGGGACAATGGGGCCTTGCTGGCATTAGGTTTACCAGACATCCCTCCACACCCAGATCCACATGGTCCTGAGCTTGGGTGGTGGGCGCCGTATGAAATGAGTCTGGGAGCTGGCGTGTTATTTCATGTTCTGCATCCACCTGGTTCCTGAGTTTGGGACTGCAAAGGAGCCATCAGGAAATGCATTAGGAATGAGTGGTTCTGACTGCAAATAGTGGGAGACTAGGCAATGAGTGATCTGTGTCCCCTCAACCCTGAGGGACCGTGGAGCAGGTCCCTGGGCTGAGTCCCCTGTGGGCCTATGTGTCCCGCTCAAGGAGCAGCTCTTCCCACGCGAGCCGCAGCCCACTCAGCATGCTAGAATTATGATGTTACTCAAGACAGCTTCAAGCCTTTATATCTTGAATATGATGGCTTCAAAGGTATATAGTTGGTCAGATTGAACCCTATGAAACTGCCCATATTCATTCGTTTTGATGCTAACTAGCAACTTCACATAGTTCAGCCTAGGTTTGTTTACAGATCTGGAAACTGAGTCTGGTTGAAGCAACATGGCCCACTAAGGCTGTGGGCTGCGGGGCTGTGGGGCTGCAGGTGCTTGGGTTTCACCTGGGGCTAGAGGCGCACCTCACTTGGATCCCCCTTTATAAGTTATCCCTCCTAAAAGACTTCTCAGATAAAGGCTGAAGGTGTCCTGGAGAGATACGATAGCTGTCAGCTTAGGACGGCAAGAAGATACGATTCTTGCTGAGTGCCCACACATTGCAACATTGCTGAAATAATCAAACACAAACAACCTCCCAAGAAAACAGTCCTGGTGTTTCTGCCAGAAACTTTCCTCCCCTTAGCTATCTGGCTGCCTGCAACCCAGGAAGGCAGCCTCTGCCCTGAGCACCTGCTGCCCTCCCAGACACCATTCCCAGTGTCACATGGGGAATGAAACGGAGCCTATCTAGTTCAGCCTCACAAGTTCTTCTGTACAGTGTCTAGCTTCGTAAGTTCTTCATCAAAGGCCAGATGGTAAATGCTGCAGATGCTGCAGGCCTACAGTGTCTGTGGTGACCGCTCCCTCTGCCTTCACGGTGGGAACGTGGCCATGCACTGTGTGTAGATGAATGGGCCAGTGTCCCAGTAAACCCCTATTTGTGGACACTGAAATTTAAATTTCATACAGTTTTCTTAGGTCATGAAATAGTCTTCTGATTTCTTTTTCAACTATTTCAAAATGTAACAACATTCATAGCTCTAAGACTACACAAATTAGCTGCAGCGCAGTTTGCCAGCCCTGACAGAGATGATACCTAGTGCCAAGCCTTTGGGGCTAGGCCTGGGGCTCCAGAATCAAAAAGGCGGTCCGCAGGGCCCTCAGCTACTAACTTCTGATTACTAGTTGGAACGGAAGTCGCATGTACACCTGCTGTGAGAATCACAAGAGCTGAGTGTTCCACACGGGGTGCAATTCAGAACACTCAGCAGTGGGCACGGATTCCGGCCACGCATGCCCAGGATAGCCAGGCCCTACCTGCAGTGTTTCCCTCAGCTGCATGTGTGTTGTCTCAGTGAACCCTCCCAAGAACCCGGTAAAATCAGTGTCCTTGTCTTACAGATAAGGAAACCCAGGTTTTGTAAAAAGGCTTGGTAACTGGCCCAAGATCACACAGCCAGTTAGTTGCCAAGCCAGAGATTCAGCTGAGGGCTTTCCGACCTCAGAACCCTGGCCCTGAGCTGCCTCTCTGCGCGGCCAGCAGCACCCCCAATGCTGTGTACTCACAGGGCCTATCATCAGCTTGTGAACAGTGTGGGACACATCACAGCCCTGCCAGGGGTCAGCACCAGCGTTGGGGTCCTGCAGATCCGTCAGCACTGCCATGCCAGTCCCAGCCCCTACAACCACACCCACAGGGAGAAGCGCCTTCCCCTCCACAGGGCCTCAGGCCCTTGGAGAACTGGGTTCACACTGCACACTACACACGGTGCCAACACACACACACCCCACAAACACACCCCACATACATCATACACACACCACACAAACACACACACCCCACATACATCATATACACACCACACGTACATCATACACACACACCCCACACACACAAACACACACACCCCACATATATCATACACCACACATACACCATACAAACACACACACCATACAACCATGCAAACACACATACACTATAAAGACACACCCCACATACATCATACAGACACATACCACACACACTGCAAACACAAATGCCATATACACCAAACACACATACCCCACATGTGCAAACACACACTCCACATACACTATACAAACACACATACCCCACATATACCATATAAACACATACCCCACACACATCATTGCAAATCTACACCCTTCACACACCATAAAAACACATATATACCATACACACTGCAAACACACACCCCATACACACAGTACACACACAACATGCTGCAAGTACACACCCCACATACACCATACACACTGCAAACACTCGCCCCGCACACACTGCAGACACACACACTGCAAACACACATCATACACACACACACACTGTACAAACATATCACACACCATACACATACCACACACCATACATATACCATATACATTGTGCAGACTACACACCATACAAACATGTGCTGCACACACCACACCGTGTAAACACACATAACACACAGATACATACACTATACACAAATTGCACATCAAGAAAACACATCATACAAAAACAAGCACATTCAGACACACAAAAGACACCTACCTTCTCTCCTTCTCTCCTCCTCCACTTCTTCCACCTCCCGTCCCCTTCTAAGGAGTTTTCTCCACATCACAACCTCCCTCCATGGGACCAACACCTGCTGCCTGTGTTTTCTGAATGGAGCCTGACCCTTGTCTGGGGTCACAGAATTGGTCTGCTGACTCGTGAAAATGACAGACTTTGGGATATTTCAGAGCTGTTCTTGTGTCTTCCCTAGGCTGCTTCCTCCCTAGACCCCTCAACATTATCTTCAGACATGACTTCCACAATCCTCTATAAAAGATCTTGAAAGACCGTGTTCTGTAAAGTCATGGGCATCTCTGATGAATTAGAAAATTCAGAGACTCACTCCCGTTCTCTGAGTGTTCCATCTCATCAGGGGTTATTGTACCCAGAGACTCTTGGCGCCCTCCTCGAACCAAGCGCTCTGTAGCACTCATTAAAGAGAAGCATTTCCAAAACACAGCTTGAAACCAAACTGCTCGTGAGCCCCAGAAATGCCCCCTCTCCTTGACATGGTAGCCACGGGCTGCCTGGTATCCTGGGGAGCCCTGGCGGTTCGGAGCTGAGGGCATGACTGAGAAAATGCTGACTCCTCAGGCTGGGACAGCTCCAGAGAGCACTTGGACTTGGGCCCTGCAGGCTTGTGAGAAAAACTTACTTCCAAGCTTACTTTGGAGGAGGAGCAGCTGGACTGTGGCCTGTGGAGAGGTGAGAGTCCCTGTAATGGGGCCAGGACACCAGGCTGCCAAGCACTCCTGGAGGGCCTGAGGTGTGCAAGGCCCACCTATGATCATGACAGTGGGAATGCAGGCAGGAGGGCAGCATGGGCTGTCAGAGTAAAGGTTTCCACCCTGGACTGCCAAGGAGGAATGGGCAGTGTTGCTGCCTGCATTTCTTGAGTGTCTCCTATGCCCAGACTCCTCCAGGTCTCAACCGTTTCTCTCTTGAGACTCTGGAAAGAGAGCGGGTGCTGCTCTCCTCTCCACTCTCAGAGGAAGGACATTCAGGTTGAAGGTGCTGCAGAGGGAGCTCATCCAGGAGAGAACTAGGGGCATGTACTGTGAGTAGCTTCCCAGGGCTGGGTCGGCTGGGCCTGCAGGCTCAGCAGCCCTGCCCCAGCAGGCCAGTCACTCAAGTAGACTTATGAGCCAAGCCCACAAGCCTGCGGTGTAAATCAGAGGGCTGTGCTCAGTTCTTTCCCAGGGAACCTCACCTTTAGGTATCCGAGCATATTCTTGTTCTGTGGACCATGTGCAGAGGAAGCTGAATTTCCGGAAGTTGCTTGTGGAACTCATAATACAGGTGTGGTCATGGGAAATGCAGGCAGCAAATGCACATGGCATCAGGTTAGAACTGTCTCATGTCCCAGTTCCCCAGCAGCTACACCAACCCTGGGCTGTTCTGGTGTAGGGCCAGCAAGCTGAGCTCTGGGACCAGCTCCTCCTGCCCTCTGGACACCTGCCTGCTGGCTCTTCTGTACCTTGGCAGTGTCTTGAAGAGGCTTTGAGTAGACAGACATGCTGGCCACCTACCAATCTACCAGCCATTTCACCCCAAACGTCTTTCTTCATTTCTTTTTTTTGAGACAAAGTCTCACTCTGTTGCCCAGGCTGGAGTGTGCAGTGGTGCAATCTTGGCTCACTGCAACCTCCACCTCTCAGGTTCAAGCAAATCTCATGCTTCAGCTTCCCAAGTAGCTGAGATTATAGGTGTGCACCAACATGCCTGGCTGACTTTTGTATTTTTAGTAGAGACAGCGTTTTGCCATGTTAGCCAGGCTGGCCTCAAACTCATGGCCTCAAGTGATCCACCCACCTTGGCCTCCCAGAGTGCTGGGATTACAGACATGAGTCACTGTGCCCAGTCCTCTTTCTTCATTTTTATAGTCTCAGTTTCCACATACATAAAATGGGGATAATAATACCTTCCCGGGTGTAATACTTGTAAGTCACCTAGATTACCTCCTGAAAAAGTACGAGTGCACACTAAACAACACAACAATAATGATATATGCTATGACCTCTCTCATAGTAATGTATGCTGTGACATCTATGATAATAACAGATGATGATGGTGAGGGCACTGCAGCGCGGGCTGGCCACCCCCACCCCTTTGTCCTGCACGGGGCCTCTCCCCAGACGTTCACATTGATCAGCTCATCCTCAGCTCTTGATGGCCTGTGACTTGTTTGGCTTTGTTAGGATTAAAATGTTTCTTGCTCTGATCCATTATGTGTGTGGTGGGCAGAATAATGTCCCCCAAAGATGTCTATGGCCTAAATCCTAAAAACCCATGACTGTGCTACTGTACACGGCAAAGAGGAAGTCGGGTTGCAGACGGAATTAAGGTTGCTAATCATCTGACTTTAAAGAGATGACCCGGATTATCCAGGTGAGCCCTGTGTAATCGCAAAGGATTCTTATGAGTAGAAGAGAGAGGCAGAGGAGGTCAGAGTGGTGTGATGTGAGCATTCCACTTTGAAGATGGAGGAAGAGAGAAGCCTCCAGAGAAGGGATGAAGGCAGCTTCTAGCAACTGGAAACAGTAAGGAAATGGCTTCTACCCTAGAGCCACCAGGAGGAACCAACCCTGCAGACGTCTTGATTTTGGCTCAGTGAGACCGTGCTGGAGTTCTGAGGGACAGAACTGTAATAAATTTGTGTAGTGTGATGCCACTACATGTATGGTCATTTGTTACAGCCACAGACAACTAATACATATGTTGATATTACAGTTTAGTGTCCAGGGTATAGAAGTATTCTTATCATCCCCAAGTTCCTAGCAGGGAATCACTCTGTTACCAGCACATTCCGTGGACTCAGGGGCTCATTCATCCTCCTGTGTTGAAACAAGTGCTCTGAAAAGGTTACTACATGGAGGGCCGCTTTGCAGTCCCCATTTTCAGGGAGGGAAACAGATGACCCCCAAGGAAAGCAGGATATCCAAACCTTGCACACACAGTTAATGGTAATAATAATAAGTGCAGGAACGAGAATTCATTCTGATTCTGCCCATTTGGATTCCCTGAGCCCCGTGTCTAAAAATTACCTGTGGTTGCCATAACCTTAATTATACTCAGCAGGGCAGAGGGTCAGTTGCTCACTGATTTATGACGCACGATTGTGACCTGGGAGTAGCTGTCATCCTCAGCTGCTCACACGGACACAGCAGCCCTCTGTGTCTATAACGGGGAGTATCAATTACTTTCCTGCAGCAGGAAGAACAGCTCAGAGTCTTGGAATGATCTGGACAGAAACGTTAAACACTTGTCTCGTATAAATTCAGCCCACATCCATCTGGGCTCATTAAATCATTGAATTGCTCAGAAGCACCAAATTACATCTTTCTAACAAATTATATTTTTAAAGCTGCTTGTTTGTTTCACATCTGGAAGTTGAGGCAAAAGCCAAAACTTGCAATCAGAGTCTGAGAAATCATCTCACTCTTTGCCTTCCTTTCTTTCCTTGGGGAAGAGAGAGGAAGAGCAGGTGTTTGGAGGAGGTAGGGGATGGCAGAAGGCCACAGGTAGGATGGCACTGGTCCTGTGGGCCCTCAGCCTCGATTTGTGTGCATGCTGTCTGATTTCACAGACCACTGGCTACATCCTGGCAGCCATCTGTCCTCCTTCGAGAAGGGACAGCAGGAAGCCCTCATAGAGATGCTGGGCTGAGAGGAAGGAGATACCTCCACCCGTCCTTCCTTCCTGCCTGCACGTCCCTGAGAGCAGCATCTAGTTGGCCTGCAGACAGCCCATGGGAACCAGTCCAACCCTCGCACACCTGCAGACACTCCAAGACACTTAGAGTTGACTGGTCCTCAGGGATAGGATCCAGTGCCTGGCCTTCTCTGCTCCCCTAGGAGTAGGAACGTTGCACCCCCAAGTCAGCCTCAGGAGCCCATCCTCCATGCCTCCTGCTCTTGCCGGTCTGACGCAAGCTGGGCCTGTGCGTCCATGGACTGTGCACTCCCCAGGGCTGGGTCTTGGTCTCCTGTCTGCAGATCCTTCCTGAGCCTGGCACCAAGTCAAATTGCCCCAAAGCCATGGCTTCTGCACCCCAGGCTCTATGAGCAGGTGGGATGGAGAAGGGTGAAGGCTTCCACCCTGAGCATGCACTCAGTGTCTTGATTCTCAGACACCAGCGTGCAAGCTTTCCCTCCCAGAGTTGCTGAAAATCCACACTCCCTAGACCATTCTCCCTAAGTCCTCTCAAGTAGGTCCAGGATGGGCCCAGAGAACTCTGGGGGTCCTGAAGTGTATGTGAGCCACACTTGGAGCAGGCGTGCAGTAATTGCAGTGGCGCTGGGGCTTGCAGGCTGGTGCAGGAGACAGATGAGTTGGGTAAGCAGATGAATGACACACAGTAGAAGGTGGTGAGAGCTGGGGAAGGGCAGGCCAGGTGTGGCCACACAGGGCAAGGCATACCAGGCAGAGGGAGCAGCACATGCAGGAGCTCTACGGTGGGCACACCTGGGCCGCCAGGGCTCGGAGGGACAGGGCTGGAGGAGCAGGAGGGGCACAGCATGGAGGGCCTGGGAATGCTGGGGTGTTTAGACTGTGGCCTCTTCTCTGAGAGGGATGGAGACTGCTGGAGCCCTCTGAGCCTCTGCTCAAAAGGAGCCTCAGCCGTGGGTCAACTGAGTCCAAGCAGGGTAAAAGCAGGAGGCCCAGAGCCACCAGCCCCCAAGGACCAGGGGCCACCCATGGGAGAGCAGCACAGAGGCCACCAGGGATGGCATCCAGAGCCATGGGGGCTGTGTCTCCTAGACAGCCTCAGTGTCCATGAAGATGGATACCCGGGTGGTTCAAGGCTGGTTATTGAGTGCCTTCGCCCTGCTAGGCCCATCTTGGTGCTGCTCAGCAAAGTGAGTGTCTGAGGAACTGTCAGCCAGGGATTTTCAGGCAGAGAGAACAGTTGCACCCTGCCTACCACAAAACCCATTGCATGAGGGATCTGGGCTTTGGATGGGAGGCCCAACACCCTGATGTCCCAGGGGCGTCTCCTCTCACCCCTTACGGCACAGTCCTCACCCACACAAGGGCTGGGGGTGAAGGGGCCCAGCCAAGCATCGAGCAAGTATGCTCCTGCAGAGTTTCTCCAGGGCAGAGGGAGGCCTAGCTGGTGGGAGTTGGGTGGAGCCCTGTCCATCAGGCCAAAAGCAGTGAGGGCCGAGGGCACAAGGCCCAGCTGGTTGGCCCTTGGCAATGTTTTAGAGGAAGGCTCTCCTGGAGCCAGCACAGCTGCTTTTCAGCCTTGTTCCTCCTCTGCAGCTTGCAGGATGGGTGTGGGATAGCAGATCAGATGTGTGTGTGTGTGTTGTCAAACACAAGCATAGCCAGACATTAGTGAAAGTGGTCAGACAGGTTTTAATTGGCAACATAATGGACATTTGCAATGGGGAATAGGATCCAGGGTGAGCTGAGCTCAGCTTCATTTGGCACACAATTTACTGGGGGTTTCCAAGAGAGAATGAGGGAGCAGGGAGGCAGGAGAGTGAGGGAAGTGAAAAGTTACAGACAGCAGAAGCGGATGGTCTGTGTGAACACATCTGGACATGCTGACATGCTCACTGAAGTCAGGAGACAGTCCCTGTCCTCAGGTGTGGCTGGAACTCACAGCCCATTCTTTTGGCTGCTGTGAGGTTTCTGAGGCAGGCATTTTAAGGGGGTCTGGGGTCAGCCTAGGGATGCTACCTTGAACTGCTAGAAGCTATGTTAGTGGTGGTTCAAGTGGTTATAAGCAGAGGCCCAGCCAAGAAAGGGCTCAGAGGAGCCAGGCTAGAGTGTGGTCGAGGAGAGAACTCTTGGTAAGAGCCACAGCTAAGTGCTGTCAGGAGCACCTGCCACAGCCCAGAGAGGCCCTGGGGTGCACTCAGAGCTCCAGCACCTGACACACAGCACACTCCATCCCCCCAGGCCCCTGCAGGCAGAGGCCATGCAGGGAAGGCCCCAGGGAAGGCTTCTGTCTCTACTTCCACACTAGGGCATATTGATCTGAAAACAGGGACTCCAAAGAGGCCTCAGAGGCCACAGGGGGCCCAAGTCTTGTGGAAATGAGATATGAGGAAAATTGAGCCTTATTGATGTTGATGATGTGGCCTCAGCCAGTTCCAATGCTAAGGCACTTGGAAAAAATCTTAAGACTTTTGGAGCACATTTAAAAATAAGGACAGGTTGGGCACGGTGGCTCATGCTCATAATCCCAGCACTTGAAGAGGCTGCGGCCAGCGGATCACTTGCACTCAGGAGTTCAAGACCAGCCTGGCCAACATAGCAAGACTCCATCTCTATTAAAAAAAATTAAAAATTGGCTGGGCATAGTGGTGTGTGCGTTGGTCCCAGCTACTTGGGAGGCTGAGGTGGGAGAATCACTTGAACCTCAAGGGTGGTCAAGGGTGCAGTGAGCTAGGATCATACCATGGCACTCCAGCCGGGGTAGAAGAGCAAGACCCTGTCTTGAAAAAATAAGGACCGTTTACCAAAACAATATTCCAAATGCCCTTCTCACATGACATGGGGCCCCAACCTGAGAGGTAGTGGTGCAGGTGAGGGGCTGCGCTTTCCAGAGGAACCGACAGAGGGTAAGGTGAGGACATGAGCCCAGGGTCATGACATTGGGGTGGGGCAAATAGGGACACAGTTTGTCCTGACCATTCCCCACCCCTGCCCCTGGGAGGCCACAATCTGGGTGAGTGGGCTTCCATGTGAGGTGGGGAATGCTTGGGTGGAGACTCTTCAAGGGGGTGAAACAGTCCAGCTTCTTCATAGATCAGCATCTAAAAGGACAGCACAGGGAAATGTCTTTTAAAGTTTCTTTTAATAAAAATAATGAAAAATTTCAAAAGAGTTTTGAAAACAAACAGAAATTATATAAAGTGGGAAAATAGTCACAAATGACAATAATTTACAATAATGACAATTTTTAAGGAAAAAGGAAAGCACGACCGGCAGATGGAGATGGAGACTGTGTGGGCAGGGCTCACCCACTGTGCTGTTTCCTCAGGTATCGCGTGGTGGTCTCCTACCCACCCCAGAGCGAGGCAGAGATCGAGCTGAAGGAAGGCGACATCGTCTTTGTGCACAAGAAGCGTGAAGACGGCTGGTACAAGGGGACCCTGCAGCGGAACGGCCGCACGGGCCTCTTCCCAGGCAGCTTTGTCGAGAGCTTCTGAGGACTGGTGCTCCCTGCACCTGGCTCAGAGGGGAAGGCCGCCCGGGAAGCCCTATGGCACACAGAGAGGGAGCCATGGCACCCCCAGGGTTCCAGGTCGTCTCCAAAGCACCTGGCGGGGGATGCCCTGGCCCAGTTGGGGGCCAGGGACTGTGGAGGTTGTGCCTTCTCCCAGAACCCCCAATGGAGAGCACACCTGGGATGTTCTTCAAGGAAATGCCCACCCCCTCTGTGTAAACTACAAGGAAAGCACCTTGAGGAAGAGAGGCAGGTGCTGGTGCAGGCAGGCCTGTGGCATGGTTTGCAGCCGTGGCAGCATTCTCATTTACCACCTAAGCAGAGTCAGGCTGCAGGAAGTCTGTGGGCAAGGTGGGTGGCGTTTGGGGCCAGGAGCGCTGGAGATCATCTTTCTGGGCTGCCCTGGGCTTCCCAAGGGGCTCAGGTTGCTCCGTCATCATTCTATATACCTCAGTCACCTGCCGCCCGGCCACTCAACAGGGGTGTTTGTCGTCCTGGGGGCCTCCCGTGAGGCCCTGGGGGTCCCTCGCAAAGCCACCCCACCGCCCCTGTGGGAACCGGAGCAGAATCTGTGGGCTTTGTCTCCTGCCACTAGTATAAGCAACACTTTCTGTTCGCCACCACTATCCCTTGCATTACTTCTTTCTTACAGCATATTTTTAATGTAAAGCTGTTAGACTTTATATATTTCTAATAAGTCAGACATTGCCTATTTTTCATACATCTGGTGCTGCCTTTTTGTAAAACTAGTAATGACTTGGTTGAGCTTGAAAGAAAAGATGTCTGAGGCGACATCAAAGGGGCAGAATTTTTATATTTCCCATATGGATTTGGGAGCGCGCTGAGAAGCCCCCCTCCTGCACCTCAGTGCTGGCCAGTACTCTGGGGGCTGGAGGGTGGATCCATTTAGGAGGTTGGAGGGAGCTTAGAAGCAGCCAGTTTCTTTAAACTCTTACCAAAACCCCGCGCTCTGTCTAGACAGTGATGATTATTATTCAAGACCTGGAAACGTTTCGAGGAAGGGCCACTGTAATTGTCCTTTTGTGTGGCAGTAGGAGGAGTACACAGGTCAATCCTAGCTGGGAAGGCAGAATCTTCCCTTTATTGCCTCAGAGAGAACTGCAATTAGCATTCTCAGAAGATGATTTCTTGGTATCAAAATGTGCAGTTTGTACAACAGTTCAGATCACCACCACCGTTCTTCTTCTTTTTTAAAAATAAATAACTGCTCCCATTTCAGGCAGTGCAAACCTTCACCTGCTGGAGACCGGAGGTCCAAGGAGATCAGGGGGTTGCGGCACTGCGCAGGCTTGCAGGATTGGGGAGCTGGGTGGGCGAGACAAGAGGAGGTGCAGTGTTGATGCTGGGACCTCCCTGAGTGGGGTTGACAAATGTATATTCATTAGCATTGTGGCTCACTTCCCAGGAAGACTGATGAGGAGCCCTGTCGGGAGACAGTTTTGTTCTTGAGATTCACACCTTAGGAACACATTTTTATCACCTGAAAATTTCAATCCATCACCCCTCTCTCCACCTATATTTTTACAAAAATCATTCAGACTTAAATTAAACTGAATAAACTAGCCTTTGGTAACATAGGGTGTCACTGGTTTTCAGGGATATGACCAATTCCGGAAATACATTCTCTTGCCTGGCATGAAGCCTTTGAAACCCGGGCCGCTTATTTTCAGAGTTCCTGTTTTGGGACGTGACTCAGCAACTTGTTACTTTCAGGTGGCTACTGCACTGGGGGGAGGTCATGTCTTTCCATCCCTCCAGATGATAATAGATTTAATAGACTTGAGAAATTTGTTGAGAATCAATGAAAAGGTCTGGCTTAAACACGGGGACTTGTGTGTGCCAGGTTAATGACAACCAAAAGCTATCTACTTACCATATTTGCCAAACTTAATCAGTTGCCCATCATGCACAAAAATCCCATGCGTGTTTGAATTCACGTTGTCACCACAGAGGTGCACACATCAACAACCTGAATGACATAGGTGCTCTCCAGGGAAACCAGACTAAGTAAGTCTCCAGATAATGTTTTTAAGTCTTTTTTATAAGGAGCACAGCTACCAAGCAACAGAATAGACTAACCTGGACTTTCTTCCTCTCCCAGGCATGGCCCACACGGTACTCTTCACCCTTCTGGTGGGGGGCGGGGCCACAGCCCACAGCACGCAGCATGATAGAGAACTGGGGCGAGTATGACTATCTCCATGTCTTTGGAAGATGTCAGCTGGCCCCTTTCAGGGCAGAGTCAGGGGTGGGCATTGGTGCCACCTTGGGAAGGAAAGCAATTCGTGGGCCTGATAGAAATGCACAGCCCACGTGCACATCTGAGCATTTTAAACTCGTTCAGGCCCTGCAGCCTTCGTGATGATGTAGCTCACAGACAGGAGCAGGAGCAGACTTAGCCCTTTCTTCAGGCCATCTTGTCTCAAAGGGCACATGTTTTGGCGGCTAAGATGAAACCAACCCTTACGTTGCATCCTGGCCCCGTGATATCCCCATCTTAGCCATGCAGTGGCCAAAGAGATTTGCTTTGAGGAGCATGGTAGAGTCCACAGTCATGGCTGAAGTCAGTGGACACCAAGGGGACAGGACAGCAGGCCACCAGGGGCCTCTGCCCAGAGGGAGGCAGAGAGGGTGGCAGTCGAGGGTGCTCTCCTGACATCCTCATGGAGTGATTCATGGGGTGATGACAGGCTGGGCACCTCAAAACAAGCTCAGCCGACTGGGAGATCCTTTGTACTTTGCACAATTCACATAGCCCCCCCCCACCCCCAGTGTTTTTGTTAGACACAAATGTCAGCGTGTGGTTTTGGAAGATTTGTCAGTGATGACGAACCATGATGCCTGTGTTTCCGAGTCTTTAAATAAAAATGAACACGGAGAAGCCTTGTGTCTGCATGTTGGGAACAGCGGGGTCCAGCAAAGGCTGAGAGGGGCCCGGGTAGGAGCAGCACCCAAAGGCATGGCCCACCTGCCTGCTGACTCATGCACCTGCCCCTCGGTGCTCCCGTGTGGAGGGTGTCAAGTCTGTATCAGCGTAGTGGTAGTCAAGGAGATGGGAGAGTCGTGAGAGCAGTGACATCAGATGTCTGTACCCAGCACACGCCAGAGACCCAGGAGTTGGGCAGTAACAGCCAAGCCACAGAGGCCAGCAGTGGGCTGGGTCCGAGGGTCTCTAGTTCCCCTACGGGGGCTCGTGTGCCTGGAAGGGCAGGGTGGCTTGCTGTAGATGACTCACCTTTTCTTGTCATTCAAGTCCCTCTCAACCAGAAGTGCCTGGTATTGACCTCTGAGACAAGAACTCTCCTGGTCCTACCGTTGTCTCTGGCCCTTAGGGTGCCTGAGCCATGGCAGCCATTCTCCAGAGCACAGGATGGGGGTGCAGGGAATCCCACCAGCAGAAGGGCCCAGGAGGCCACTGATCTCCAGAAAGATGCATCTGTCTCAAATCAGCCAAGCAGCCTGACACCTGACAGAGGCTGAACCACGCCTGGAGCCGCGTATCTCTTGAAACAGCCTTTCAGTGTTCTCTTAGCTGATACATGTATCTACATACATACACACTGGAGCTGGAAGAACACTTAGCAAAGAGCCATTTTACTCTACTCTAAAAATTCAGTGACCTTGCCAGGCACAGTGGTGCATGCCTGGAGGCTGAGGCAGGAGGATTGCTTGAGCCTGGGAGTTCAAGTCCAGCCTGGGCAACGTAGACAGACCCTTGTATGAGCAAATAAAATAAAATTTTAAAAGAACTAAGTGAACTTGTACGAGATTAAATAATACAGCATGGACAATCACTGGGGAGGATGGTGAAGGCTATGCCTCCTTACTGTGATAGGGAGGCCTGCCGTGTGCTCACTCACCTTCCCAGCAAGGCTGTGCAGAAGCCACTCCTGCCTCCATTTGCTACATCAGCACTCAAGGTTGGAAGAGGTTGAACAAATTGCTCCAGGTCACATAGCTCAGTGGATAGCCATGACTCAAATTCAAGTCTACTTACCCAACTCAAAAGCTGTGTGCCAAACCTGTACCCCTTTATAAAATTCATATGTTAAGCACAAGAGTGTGGGAAGAGGAGAACCAGAGGAAATGTAGGCAGTGCCCATCACAGTCTGTGGGGAGGGTGCCTGGCAGGCCATCCCAGCTAGCCTGCTGGGCAGAGGTGTCCTGCCTGTATAAATTATATGGCAACCCCTCAGGGCCTCATGCCATTTTACATTCAAATCACATACCTCACAGCCCATGTTCTAAATCCATGCTCCTAAGCAAACAAGTAATTTGCCTTTACCGACTTAGCAACCTCAGGGAGAACAGTGGGAGTCAGGGCACTTCCTGAACACTAATCTACCACTTGGCCTGCATAACTGAGATGTTTCTCATTAGCCGCCAGTGAACTGGGTCTTCAGTTGAGGCCTCAGTCACTGTGGATTTTGTGATGGGAGTTGATAACCCTGCCTCTAACTGACACTGACAGGTGGTGTGCCTGAACTGGGGAGCACTGGGTCTTCTTTCCCAGGAGAAAGGCTCCATGGCTGGCCTATGTGGGGGGCTGCAGGGTGAGCCAGGAGGGGTGAGTGCCACTAGCCCTCAGCAGAGCTGTGAAGACAACACATAGCTGGCCATGATATAAGACGTTTGTGCTCAGCTGCCACACACACAGCAGTGGGGGAAGAGGAACGGGCCCCAGCAGGCCTTGACAGCTGGGTGGGGTTCATGCCAGTCCTGCAGGCTGAACTTGCTGTAGATGACTCACCTTTTCTTGCCAGGAGTGGTCAGCTCTGAGCTGTACGTAGGGGAGAATGGCCTGGACCAAACGCGAGCAGGGAGGAAGGTCTAAGTGTCTCTGCCAGTGCTGAGATCCGAAATGCCAAGGCAGACCACAGCGCCCCGCCCACTGCCATGAAGTCTGTGCTGCCCCAAGACTGCAGCTGAGATGTGCCCCCCTCCCGAGCTGGCCCCAGCTCTGGCCAGGCCTCACAGACCAGTTACCGTCTCAGAATCGGTCGGGACCCTTCCAGGGCTGAACAGTCTGTCAGAGTTCTCTTCTCCCTTCTGTTTCATGTCACCCTTCCAGGGGGTTCCCTTCACCTCTCAAAGAAGACCACATGTGGCTGACCACAAGGGACGCATCTGGGGCTTGTGAGCTGCTGGAGCCTTGCCTCTGGTCCAGCTGCGGCCCAGCATCTGAGGCTGGCTATGTTTTGCTGACTGTCCTCTCTGTGCTCTCCTCCAGAACCAGAAGCAGTAGTCTCTGTCTTCCCACAGTGGCTCCAGACCTTGACCCCTCCCTCAGGGAAAATCCTGGGCTCGACCCTATAGCCACACCAGGGTCAACTGGTGTTTAACATGGTAAGGGTTCAATCCCAGACACCCAAGAAAGTGGCAACAGTATGTTTGTCCAGGGCCCATCATTTGAAAATGCCCAATACCCAACTGGAATAAGTCAAAAGAGGACTTCTTGACTCAACTGAAAACCTAAGGATAGTCAGTCAGATGTGTGCAAATGACGGTGCTGATGTTCCATGAGGATATGTGGCATCTGCTGGGCCTGGGGACATAGGACATCTTGCAATATGTGCACACTGTTCCCTCCAACCAAACAAAGCCTGTCCTGTTTGGTTTGGGCAGACTTGGGCAAAGCCTGTCCTGTCCTAAATGCCAAAAGTGGGTTCACTAAGAAACACTGGTTTAGATGTGTTTGCTTCAGGCATAGCTGGATCCAGGTGCTGGGCATTGCTGGGCTCTGCTGCCCTCCATGTGGCTCTTTCCTCAGCAGGTTCTCCCCACCTTGCAGCACAAGGACCAGCAGGTTCGGGATACCATCTGACACGTTGCCTATCCTCGCAGAAACAGTCCTGCTCCTTCTCAATGACCCAGCCAAGACCCTGGCAGCAACTCTCACTGGCTCCATTTGGGCCCATGCTGCCCTCCTTGACTCAGCCATTTTGGACAGGGGACAGGTGTATGCTGATTGATAGCACCTGAGGTGTCAACCCTGCCCAAACTGCACGGGTTGGGAGTAGGGATGAGAAGATGCACAGTGGAGCTATTGGCAAAAACAGGAGGAGCTCGTGACTGGGCAGACAAAATCTGCAGATGCCCACTCCCCAAGGCCGCTCTCCCAGGACACTGCCTGGAACCCCACAGCAGTGCAAGAGCATGGGTCATCTGAGGGCCACCATACCATATTTAGGAAAATGAGATATAAAAACTGAATCTAAAAGAAGTCCCAGAGGAAGTATCAACAAACATGGACATTATTAAGAAGGTAAAGAAAGACTATGCGAAAGAACTCACGTTCCGTAATGTTCTAAACAAAGGAACCAGATGAAAGCCTGGAGACAGCCAGGAAGTGTCACATGGGACACCCACCCACTACATCCCTCGATGGCCCAGCTTCACCCACTCATCAGATCAGTGAGCAGTCACAGATGAATGTAAGTGCTCAGACAGGGCACCCCAGCCAAGGCATGAAAGGACAGGCACAGCTGCCCGCCCTAGCCAGAGTTCACATCTGGAGAGCAAGGCAGGTTGTGTGGGTAGCCGTTGACTCAGCGGTCTGTGCCTGAGGAGCAAGGGCACTCCAAGCCAAAGACAGGGATGCAGCCCTCTCCATGACAGGTCCCAGAGTGTTTCCTGCCTGGACGTTCTCGGCAAGAATGCACAACACCAGCACACGGTAAGGCGCTCACTACCAACTTACACATTCCTGCCAGGAAAAATGGAAGGGCGTACCCATCCATCAGGGTCACACAGGACTTGCCTGGGTCTGGGCACCTTCTCTCCACCCCTTCCCCTCTACTCATTCATTCAACAGCTACTTCTGCTCTAGGTCCAGCACCAGTGTCACCGAGATGAATCCAGGCAAGAGGACCCACCCAGGTATTTGGGCCTTCCCGGATGTCTGCCCCGTGGGGTCCAGCCACTTGTCGGATCACGTTGTACTTGGTGCTATGGAAACAAGTGTGCAAACCCATGGTGCCTGTATTAGTCGCTTGGGCTGCCATACCAAAATACCATGCACTGGGCGGCTGAAACCACAGAAACATATTCTCTCACAGTGCTGTGGGCTGGACGTCCAACATCGAAGTAGCAGTAGGGTTGCTTTCCTCTGAGGCCTCTCTCCTCAGCATGCACACGGCCGTCTCCTCACTCTGTCAAGCAGCTGTGGTGGGTTATCTTGCCCAGATTCATCTCTGTGTGTCTTTATCCAAAGTTCCTCTTCTTTTTTACATGAATTTGTGTGAATTTATGGGGCGCAAATTTGTTACATGCCATAGTAGTCAAGTCAGGACTTTTAGTGTATCCATCACCTGCATAACATACCTTTTCCCCTTTAAGCAATTTCTCATTGTCCATCCCCTCACCTGCTCACGCTTCTTACAAGGACACTAGTCAGCCCAGATTAGGCCGACCCAATGGCCTCATTTTAACTTAATCCTCAAGCAGAGACACATGCTGAGGCACTGGGGGCTGGGACTTCAACATATGAATTTTCGGGGGATATAATTTAGCCCATAACAGTGCCTGTGCTCATAGAGACCAGGTCATAATGAAGTCAAAAGTTAAATTAATTAAAATAACTAGGCAATAGCTACTATAGGGCAAAGTACTAAGGGATCACAGGAGACTGTCATCTATTTAGAGGGGCGGGGGCATGGAGGGCCACTTAGAGGGTGTCCCGGTCTTATCTGGACCTCCATCCACACTGTCATCTTGTATAGAAATTCACAAGGCTGGGAGAGGGAAAAGAATGTTTGGTTGGCAGGAACAGTGTGTGCACATACCCGAGGCTGGGGAGAACTTGGTAGGGTCCAGAAACTGAGGGAGCCCGGAGCGGGAGGGGAGGGGAGGGCTGAAGTGAGCGTGGCCAGGGGTGGGTCTCTGAGCCTTCCAGGCCAGAAGCAGAAAACAGCGTTTTCAGAGTTCTCAGGGGACATTTAGACGCAAACTGTGTCTGGAGCGCCCTCTCTTGGTGGCACAGGGAATGGCTCGTATGAATGTGGGAAGCTGGCATGGCAAGATGCCAGGCAGAGAGCAAGGCGTCTTTGCCAAGGGAGAGGTGATGGCATGTAGGGGAGCAGCCTCAAGGGCTCCCGATAAGCCAGGTCAATGTGGAGGCCGAGGGGAAGCCTTCCACGTGTCCTAGAGGGAAACCCCAAAGCAGCTCTTCTCACAGAACCCCGGTGAGATTTGGGGAGGGAGGAGGGATGGTGCAGGGCTCCCAAGAAGCTCCCAGCTGTGGGCACATCACAGACCACCAGGGTCCCATCCAGCAGGCCCGGGGACCCTCTGGGGGCAAGGTGCCAGGCTTTGCCCAGCCCTACACTAAAGGCCTGACTCCATCCTCACCTTCTGCAGCCCAGATGCTGGTGGGGCCCAGGGTTTCCATGCACCTACAGCCCCTTTTCAACAAAACCGCCACTCATGTGTGCCATGGGGTGACCCCCTCCTCTCCACCCAGCCTGGGCTGGGGAAGGGCCCCACCTGACCAGGAGCTGGCCCTCTCCAGCCAAAGCCGGGGTGAACAGAGTGGGGCCCATGCTGGGTGGCTGCCACCAAAGCAAGAGAGGTTTTCCTGCAGGGGAAGCACAGCGAGCAAAGGTGGGACCGGGGCTGGAGGCGGGGAAGTGGGCCCTCCTGGGAGCTCCTGGCCTCTTCATGGGCCATAAAGATGGTAAGTGCATGTTAAGTATGTACTAAGCCCACATTCCGTGCCCTCCTCGTGTTTAGCACTCTATATCCATTGCCTCATTTTTGTCCTCACATCAGCTTTATGAGGTAGGAATTATGACCATGCAATTTCACAGATGGGGAAACTGAGGCAGGGAGCAGTTAACCAACTTGCCTCAGGAAGGGGCAAAGAGGTGAGGCAGCTGGGATTCAAACACAGGCCACACTCCTAACCCTTCAGCCTGTTCTTGTCCTCAGGAGTCCTGGCTGACGTCAGAGCCACTGACACTTGTCCCTTTCTGACTTGCTGTGACAGTGCTCCCTGAAGCCTGACTCGGAACTAGAGAATGAGGTCTCACAGTCACAAGTTCTCAGCTGTCCTCTGTGGCCTCTGAGGACAGCACCAGGTGGCCCAGTACACCACATGCCCCCACATGGTGGCAACATACTCTGATCAAAAAGAACAAAAAGTTCTCCCCCATCCAGGGTGCCTCTGCTCGGGCCTGCAGGCTGGCGATTGGTGGCCTGAGGAGTGGTATTCTTGCAGCCAGGCTAGGAGAATCTGCCCACCTGGAGGTGCCTGGACCACATGGCAACTAGCTAAGGCCAATGGCTGCTGTGGCAAGGCTCAGATCACCGGCAGAGGGTGGAGGTCTGCAGGAAGGGTTGGGGAGGGGCACAAGCCCTTGGGTCAGGGGCAGGTTCTAGCCCTGCTTCTGCCTCCAGCTGGCTTTGTGATCCAAAGTGAGACTGAAGACAGGGCTGTCTCATCTACTACTAAGGTCTCTTCTATGGAATTGCCCCACAAGTTCTCGTCCACACTCTCCCTGCATTTTCATGGCTGCTGCCCCACACCCCCAAATAAGGAATGGAGGGGTGGCCAGAAAGAAAGGTGAGGTCCTGCATCCCTGGGAGGGCATGCTCAGGAGGCCGAGGTGGGGTGGCCTCCATGTGTGCCTCCTGGTGCCTGAAGCGGTGCTGCCCGCAGAAGGTGCTGATGCACACGTGCTACAGAATTGTCTCGAGTGGCGTTGCTGCCCAGAGGTTGCCGGGACTTCCCAGTAGGAATTGAGCTGGGCACCAGACCCATCTCCAGGGCACACAGGAGCCCCATCACATGTGGCAATGAACTTTCTCTACAACTCTGGTGAGGGCTGTGACATCTGTCTCAACATCCAGAACGCCTTTAGGGGGCTTGTCTGCCCTTTTCGGCCTGCTGGAAACTCCTCCTGGCTCTGGCCTGGAACCCCGGCCCTCCTCCTGCTGGGCCCTGGCCCCACTGTCCTTTGCCATGTGCATGCCTCAGCGACTGACATGTGAGCTCCATGTGCCCTGGCACCTCCACCAGCCCTCCCTGCCTTGCCTCCCTGCTGCTCCCTGGGTGCTCCCCCTGTGTCCTTCCTCCTCCTCCTGACATCCAGCAAACCACCACATGGTGTAGCTGATTTCACCTCTCACTGTGGCCTCTGCCACCCTCCTGCCCCCTCCTGAGTCAGGTCCAGGTGTGCCCAGAGATGGTCCTGCCAGGCATACGTGGCCCAGGTTGCCTAGGATCTGCTCTGTACCGCACTGGGTACTCAGGGATTTTAACACCACAAGTCCCCCCGCCACCCTCCCTGGTCTACTGCAGCCACCCCTGGTCTCCTGGTCTTCACTGTGTGTCTCTCTGTCTACACTCCAGGTTTTTCTGGGACATTCTTGACTGGAGCCGGCTTGTTGGGCCCTGTGGGAGGCAAGTCATCCACAGAGGCTGAGCAAGAAAGAGAAGCCCAGCAGACTGGGCACCCTGGAGAGCCCTTGGGTAGCATCTTTGGCTTTCCCCTCCCAGGTCCTCCAGCCTGGGTGCCCTGAGACCCACTATCTCTCACCCGACTCTGACCCTGACCCTTCCCCATCCCCTCATGGGCCAGCAGGGGACAGCCGCCTGCTGTTCATTCACCTCCAGCTCTAGGGGCCCACCATGACTTTGGCCACTGCCATGGCAACCATCTTGCATGTGAGGGCTCTGGCAGCTGTTTCTGTCCTGAGGTGGCTTCTCAAGCACCCAAGGGTGGGAAGCCTGCAGGAGCCCACACAGCCCTTTCCCTGCACATCGCTGAAGGTGCAGGGCCTGAAGGAGCCAGCAGATGGATATGCTGCCCTTCCTGGGGCAGTTCTAAGGCACCCCATGCCGTGCTGCCCCAGCTCCTTCCCTGGCACAATGCCCCAAACTTCCACTCCCATGCCCTGGAGTTACTTCCCAAAAGAAAGCACCTGCACAGTACACAGTAGCACCCAGGCCCCATTGATTCACACCTGCCATGCCACACACACCTCATGTGCATGCACACACCCCACATATGTACACATGCATGCGTACTCCACATGCATACATGCCATATGCACACTGCACACATGCACACATATAGACACTCCACACATACACATACCACATGTACACATACCATACACACACACATGCACACACACACACTGCATGCATGCACCATGCAAGCCACATGCATGTACAAACACACATGCACACACTATGCACATGCACACACACCAACTGCACACACTACACATGCACACACAGCACTTGCATGTGTGCACACACATCCTTCTCCCTGTTCTAGCACACTTGCGTAGATGAGGCTTTGCAGGAGGAGCACCACAGGGAGGGAGGGAGGGAGGAGGGTGCCCATGGGGGCTGTAGTCTGTGCTGCCTCACCTCCCCAGACCCCCTCACCTCCCCAGGGCCCCTCACCTCCCCAGAGCCCCTCACCTCCCCAGAGTCCCTCACCTCCCTAATGCCCCTCACCTCCCCAGAGCCCCTCACCTCCCTAGAGCCAGCTTGTGGCTAAGGAGCCTGTGGCCAGGGGTATAGAAGAATGGGTGTCACCAGCAGACCAAGCCCTCACCCACAGCCACATTCTAACCTCAGCATCCAACAAAGCACTTCAGCCACCCCAGGGGACCACCGTGATGGTGGCCGATGGGCAAATCCTAGAAGAGTAAGCAGCCTGTATGGAGCCCAGCAAGCCCCCTGGGCCTGGGGGCCTTCTGGTCCCCAGCAAGCCTTCAGCCACCTGTCAGAGTTCTGCTGCTTGAAGCTAGAATGAAGGGCCTTAATGCTGGCATGTTCCTGCGACCCTCAGAAAGGCAGTAACCCTGGTTTCTGTCACTCCATCAAGTACTCTTGCAGCTCTGAAGTTTGGTTGAAACTTAAACTCAGCATCAAGCTGTTTGGGCCAGATTCCGAGCTTATGTAACTCCCCAGGAACTCCCATGTGCTGGACTGGCTGTTTCTGGAATTTTATTATGATTCATAACTTGGTTACGGCTCTGAGCTGGTAAATATGGAGTTTCTGCTGTGGATTCAGAAAACCACGTTATAAAACATAGACCAGGGCTGTTAGGAAAACGCAGCTCCGGGTGTGCGAGTGCCCACAGCTGTGGCCCATCCGCCTACCTTCCTCAGGGCTAGTGAATTACAACTGCATAGCTCAGACCTCCATGGCTAAAAGACAGGCTCCCAGGGCCCTGCACTAGTTTGGTTTGGGGCACTTGGCTGTGTGTTGGAACCAGCCTGTGTGCAGGCCAGGCGGGACGCTGCAGGGAAGCCCTGTTGTGGGACCAGGGCTGCCCCTAGAGTTGGGCTCTTTCCCCTGTGTGCAGACCTCCACGCAGGGCCCTTGAGCCTGCAGTGCTCTGCCAGAGCCACCTCGGGTGTGGCCACAGCCTGGATTGGAGTATTCCTTCTCCTCATTTTTCATTCAGTCACTGTGGGACCGATTGGTCTCTGGACTCTTCTTGCAGCTTTATTCAGGGGTGTGAGGTCCACAGCTTGATTGCCCTGGGAGTTTGGGAGCCCGGGGAGAAGGCTGCCCCCCAAGCCCTGGGAACTGCGTTCACTTTCTCACTGCCCCTTCTGCCTCCTCCTTCCTCCGGTCTGGTGGTACTTTCCACCCTCCCTCCCTCTCATCTCCCCCTACGCCCCTCACACTCTCCCCTTTCCTCAAGCCCCTGACTTCCATGGCTAATGGAAGAGATGCCTGGAACGTAGAGTCAACCACACCTGCCAACTCTCATGCCCAGAGCCCTGCCATGGGGTCTGAATCAAGTCCAGGGATAAACTTTGCCCTGGAAATTATTTGTGCCCTCTGCCTGCTGGGCACAGAGTTCGCCGCACATGCTGGATCTGGGTCCAGGTCTGCACCCAGCCTGGATGACCGATGGTGGCCAGGGGTGAGAGGTATTCTCCAGGAATCAGGAACAGACTAAATGGAAACTCAGCGGTACCCAGCAACCCATGATGGCGAGCTTGGCACTCCCCGCGACTCCAAACAGTGTGCCCCAGAGGATTCAATGTGAGTTGAGGAGGAGGGGCCTACAGGCAGTGGCTGAGAGAAGGGGACTGCAGGCTGGGGGCAGAAGGGCCATGCCTTCCCTGGAGGGTCTGTAGGGGATATGGAATGTCCTGCTAACCGACTTCATCTTGCAGGGGGGCAGGCTCCAGGAGAAAGCCGTGGTGGAGCGGAGGGCTTCCCAAGGACAGGAGCCATTGGCAGTGCAGGCCCTTCCCGCCCCTCCTAGGCCCCAGATCTCAAACCCGCTTCCCCACTGAGGACCTCAGGGAGTGCCTCATGCCATCAGCCAGATCTCCAGCACCCCAAACTCAGCCATGGCTGCAGAGACACTTCTCCCTAGAATACGGGGATTAGTTTGTTTTGCATTGCTATAAAGGAATACCTGAGGCTGGATAATTGATCAAGAAAAAGGTTTATTTGGCTCACAGTTCTGCAGGCTGTACAGGAAGCATGGCACCAGTGTCTGCATTTGGTGAAGCCTCAGAGGGCGAAGGGGGAGCAGGAGGGGTAGGGGCCATAGTGGACTCTCAAACAATCAGATCTAACATGAACTAAGAGCAAGAGCTCACTCATTACCGCCGGGAGGGCACCAAGCCATTCCTGAGGGATCTGCTTCATGACCCAAACACCCCGGCCAGGCCCCACCTCCAACACTGGGATCACATGTCCACCTGGGATTTGGAGGGGACAAACATCCAAATATCCAAACAATATCAGCAGGGATTCTTTGTGCTAATTACCTGCTTAATGCTTAGCACTCAGCTCCAAGGTCTCTAGCTGAGTGAATGGTTATGATTCAGGGATCTGCCCTGGGCCAACCGGCATGGGAGCAGCCTATGAGCCCTGGAGCCCCCAGCCACCCTGGAGTGGACTGCCAAGCCCACCAGGCCTCCTGGCACTCTGTAACCCATGGGCCCCAGAAGGTGATGTGTGGCCCCTGCTGGGCCTGAAGGACCTAAGTTCCATCACCAGAGTCACTGACGGTGCTATCTTAGGCCAGAGTCTCCTCATCTGGAAAATGTGGCCATGACAGGACGTGTTCTCGGTGGTGCAGGAGAGGTTCCACCAGCACAGACAGCACGGGCCCACAGCTGCGGCTGAGCACTTA
Source organism: Callimico goeldii (assembly GCA_963573925.1). Classification (NCBI taxonomy): domain Eukaryota; kingdom Metazoa; phylum Chordata; class Mammalia; order Primates; family Cebidae; genus Callimico; species Callimico goeldii. Next base: position 73,783 of record CAUYOR010009109.1, read on the forward strand.
GGCCTGTCCTGAGATGTGGACACTCGGTCTCCCAGGCTGTGGCCACTGGGTCACAGAGAGCTCGCCAGTCCTCAGGCAGGGCACAGGCAAGGTGGCTGTGAAGGCCGCCACTGGAGGGCGTGCTGGTCCCACTGCAGCCACACCAGGGACTGGCCACAGACAGCTCCACGAGGGAGGCTTTCTTTACTCCAGACACTGAAGTGGGAAGGAGGTGAGCCCATGCCTGGCCTCTCACAGGAGCCCCCAGCCCCAAAGCAGGGCTGGCGTGTGAGGCACAGGTAACTGCAGGGCAAGCGGGATCCCCCTGACCGAACAATTCAAATTAAAGGCAACTTCCTACCTCTTGCCTTCAGCTGAAATCTCCTAAACAATTACTGTATTTTCTAAAACAGATCAGTTACTTTCCCAGAATGGTTTTAATGCCAAAAATGGTTCAACCCTGCTCCTCATCAGTCTCAACAGATCCTGATGCCAGAGGTATTATGGACAGCATGCTCCCAGAATTCCTGGCCTCAGTAAAATGAGCCTGAGCCCAGCCCTAAAGTGTGCAGTTCCGGTAAGGGTGATGGCGGCCTTACCCACTAGGCATGTGCTCCCTTGCACACTGCCTTCCAGGGACATTGGCCACCCCTCACCCCACAGGCCTAGAACCAGCCAGAAACACTGAGTTCTGGGGGACTGGTGTCCCTGTCCGGGCCTTAGAAAGGGTCACCTGGAATGTGCAAAGGGACACCTAGCCCTGCCCCACCACTGGAAGCTGCCGCCTTCCCCTGCATCACCCACCTGCTCCCACACCACCGTCTACGCCCTGGGTGCCCCTTTATCTCCACACCAGCCACCCTCTTTATCCTGGGACTGTGCAGTGCCTGGGACTTGGTCCACGCTCAATAAAGCCTGACAGGTTCATTGGTCATTTGTGTGTCACCCGAAGTCTTGCAGGGGTCTCTGCTGGAATCTTCCGGAAGCTGCAGCACCACTGCAGCAGGGAAGGCCAGGTGAGTGAACAGAGTCCACACACTGCAGGTCCGGATTAGCAAACCCTACCTGGCTGCGTGCTTGCTTCAGCCCAGTGCAGGGAACGGCATTAGAGCAACAGCCATGCTCTGACACCCAGGGTCCTGGCCAGGCCCTCCTCCCGTGGCCCCTCCATAGCTCGGCAGAGGTGTGACTTCCACGCCTGCAGCCCCCATGCCTGTCTGCCTCTGCCTGGGTTCTTTACTGCTCTGTCCCAGGCTGGGTTCCAGCTGCAGGTTCTGATCCCACGGGTCTGGGTAGGTCTCCCAAGTGCCCACTGTGAAGCACAGGTTGACACCCAATGCTGTCAAGAGCCTGGAGCACAACCACACGTGGGGCCTGGCGTTCCACAAGGACAGTGCCATCCCCAGGTGACTGGGAGGCCTAGATAACGACACCTGAGGTCTTTACAGCTTTGTGTGGCCTGCAGGACCTAAGAGGGTGCAGCTGCAGAGGATATGCCCCCATGGGAGCCCAAAACCCATCTGAGAATTTCAGAGATGCAGATGAAAACAAGTGGGCTGACCCAAGGGGCTGAGGCTCTGCAGCTGCAAGCCGCAACTTGCTTACCTGGTGTGCAGCCACGAAGCCACAAGCCACACCGCCTGCTTCTCTAATTGGTGGTATTCGAAATTTGAATCCTTACAGGATAAAATACAAATAAGTGTGGGCAATTGTTTCTTTTCTGGTTTCCTTCTATTCAGCATGAATCTGTTTCTAAGTCTTCCAGAAGGTCTGTTTCTACACGCCTCTTCTTTCTCCTCCTACATAGGCTGGCCCTCCAGGCAGAGGGCATTAGCAGAGTTAACTGAGCACAGTGCTGGGCACTTTATGCTATCATCTCACTTAACTTTACAAGCACTCTATGATGACTCTCATCATGGCCATTTTACAAATGGGAGAACAGGGGTTCAGGGAGGTTAGGCAGCTTCCCCCAGGTCTGCAAATACCCGCGGCTTCCAGTCTGTAACTCTAACGGAGGGGCCATCTACTCTAAGGACCATCACCTTGCTGCCTCTGATGGACATTCCCACAACTGGCAGCACTAAATTGTATGTAAAGCAAATATGTGCATACTGAATCAAAATTCCCAACCAAACTTGGCTGGAAGTTTTTTAATGCATTCTCACAGAATGTGTTTTGGGTTCTGTATTAGTCCATTCTTGCACTGTTGTAAATAAATACCCAAGACTGGGTAATTTATAAAGAAAAGAGGTTTATTTGACTCACAGTTCTGCAGGCTGTACAGGAAGCCTGGCGGCATCTGCTCAGCTGGGGAGGCCTCAGGAAACTTACAATCACAGCAGAAGCAGGTGCATTTTACAGGGCCCCAGCAGGAGGAAGAGAGAGGTGGGGGAGATGCTACACACCTTTTTTTTTTGAGGGAATGTCTCTGTCCCCCAGTTTGGAGTGCAATGGCTCAATCTTGGCTCACTGCAAACTCTGCCGCCCAGGTTCAGGTGATTCTCCTGCCTCAGCCTCCCGAGTAGCTGGTACTACAGGTGCCCACCTCCATGCCTGGCTAATTTTTGTATTTTTAGTAGAGACTGGGTTTCACCATGTTTGTTAGGCTGGTCTTGAACTCCTGACCTCAGGTAATCTACCTGCCTCAGCTTCTCAAAGTGCTGGGATTACAGGCATGAACCACCACACCCAGTCTGGTATTACACACTTTTAAACAACCAGTTCTCTCCTGAGAACTCCCTCACAAGAACAGCACTAGGAGGATGGTGCTAAACTGTTAGAAATGGCCCCCATGATCCAATCACCTCCCACCAGGTCCTACTTCCAGCATTGGGGATTACATTTCAACATGAGATTTGGGTGAGGACACAGATCCAGAACATATCAGGTTCTAATGCATATTTGTTACTGTGTGATTTGCCCAAACTCGTATTTCCAGGAACGTTGACCCTTCTGTCATCCTACTGTTGAAAGAACTGCACCTCGAGGGAGAGGTCTTGTGAGTTCAGACCTGGCCAGGCACCAACTGCATCCCGATATGGGGAGATCACATTGGTCTCCAGGGTCAGTTGTGACTTGAAAATTCTATTTATACCCTTTTAAAAGAAGAGCAGACAGGCATTAAAAATAAATGTAACCACACATGCATAGATGTCACTTGGCTAGTTAGCATTTCATTGACAGGAGCCCAGACCCTGGGTAAAGAGGCAGGGCATCCAGCACACTTTTGTCAAGGAGGTGTGAGGGCATTGCTTTCTACTGCCTGCTCTTGTTGCTCTTCCATTTATGTAGCATCCCTGGAATTGCAAAATGATAGAGATGGAGAATAGATGAGTGGTTGCCAGGAGCTGGGGGCTGGGTAAGAATGGGAGTGAAATGATGGCTGTGACCGCAAAAGGCTGCACTGAGGCATGTGTGTGAGGATGGGCTGTTCTGTGTCCTGAGTGAGGAGGTGGTTGCATGAATCTGTACGTGAGATGAAATTCATGGAACTAAATACTGGCATGCATGCACACACATACTTGTAAACATGATATCTGAGCAAGGTCAATGGATTGTACGAGGCCAAGTTTCTGTGATACAGCACTACGTGTAGTTCTGCTAGATGTTGCCATTGGGGAAAACTTAGTAAAGGGTACGTGGGATCTCTGAATTTATTTCCTAAAACTGCATGTGAATCCACAATTATCTCAAAATCTAAATGTTTCTCAAAGGGAAGGAGGAGTTAGAGCTGAATTCAGGGCAAAAAGATGACAAAGGTGGGTGGGAATAAGAGCTCTGCATAAGAACTATGATGTTGCAGCTGGGCACCGCAGCTCATGCCTGTAATCCCAGCACTTTGAGAGGCAGAGGTGGGTGGATCACCTGAGGTCGGGAATTTAAGACCAGCCTGGCCAACATGGAGAAACCCCGTCTCTACTGAAAATACAAAAAGTTAGCTGGGCATGGTGGCACATGCCTGTACTCTCAGCTACTCAGGAGGCTGAGACAGGAGAATAACTTGAACCCAGGAGGCCGAGGTTGTGGTGAGCCGAGACTGCACCATTGGACTCCAGCCTGGGAAACGAGCAAAATTCTGTCTCAAAAAAAAAAAAATTGTGATGTTGAAAATGCTGGAGAGAAGACAGGTGGAAGAGAATGATCTTCAGATGAAGCCAAGATGGGAATGACAGCAGGGCTGACAGCCATGTCCCGGGCTGTGTAGGGCGTGGTGGCCAAGTCACCATGAGTGATGGTCAGACTCCACAGGGTGCTGAGACATGGTCTGGAATCCAGGATTTCCTCACCACTTCAGTAGCACCGTGGAGCTGGAGCATGGGCTGCCTTGTAAGGCAGGAAACCCCCGCCCTTGGAAGTGTCTGAGTGGAGCCAGAGTAGATGATCACATGGAGCTGGCACTCAGTGTGTGCTCGCTGTCCCGAGAGTTCACTCTTTTCACTGAAGTCTGTTTATTTCCACCCACTTTATTTGAGACTGGATGTTTTTGATGATCAAAAAAATTGCTGGCTGGACGTGTTACCTGGAAGCCTGCTTTCCACCAGAAAGGCAGCGTGTATCCAAGAAAGCAGGGTGGAGTCCCCTGAGCAGACCCTGGCAGGAGCTGATTTCCCTGGAGTCATGCTTTTGACACTTTAATTCTAGATTTAATCAGCTCATTACCTAAGTACCTCTCATTAGGACCTGTTATAGTCGGTGTTAATTGAAGTCCAGTCTTGGAAGATGACCTTTCTGCAGGGATGGGGAGGGAGTGGTTGCAGCTGCTGCCCTGCCAGTTGATCAGCCAGGCCCTCAGACCCACCGGAGGGTTCAGGATAGCCACAGTTACATGGGACAGCATGTCACTCCACAACAGCAGTGTTTTACTTTGCAATGTTTAAGGTTTTGATAACACTGTTTTTCAAAATTTAATTTAAAAAAACTGCTGATGGAATATCTGCAAACTGAGACTCCTAGCAGTTGAGATCAATCCAAGTTTCCAAACTTTGGACTTTTAAGGGGATGGGTGTTTTGTTTTTCTGGTGGTCTGTGTCAATCCTAGCTGCATGTTAGCATCTGAGAAGAAAATACCAGTGTCCTGCCCTACTCCAAAGGTTCTCTTTTTTTTTTTTTTTCAGGATGAGCTCAAGCAATCCTCCAGCCTCAGCCTCCCAAAATGGTCAGTCCCACCCCAAAGGTTCGCTGCATTGGGCCCAGCATCAGGCCCTGGCATTAGCATCTCCTACAAGCTTCCCAGTGACATGAATATGCTCCTGGGATTGGGAACCATTGCTATTTTCATTTCAAGAAAATGCAATCTCAGCTCACTGCAGCCTCTGTCTCCCAGGTTCAAGAGATTCTTCTGCCTCAGCTGGGATTACAGGCATGCACCACCACACCCAGCTAATTTCTGTATTTTTGGTAGAGACAGGGTTTCACCATGTTGGCCAGGCTGGTCTCAAACTCCTGGCCTCAAGTAATCTGCCTACCTTTACCTCCAAAGTGCTGGGATTATAGGTGTGAGCCATCACACCCAGCCTTTTTTTTTTGAGACTGGGTCTCACTCTCTCACCCTAAGATCACTAGCAGGAGCTGATATTCACAAGGTGTGTCGTGGCTGCTGTGCTCAGGCTTTCACACACGTGATGTCATTCAAATCCCCATGTCATGAGAAGGTGACAGTGGGCAGCTTGTAAGCACTGAGCTGTCCTCACAGTGAATGGAGGTCAGAGAACTGGCCTCTGAGCCCCAGGTCCTCCCTACCAGCTAGGGCCTTTGGACAAGTTGTGTGGTGTCTCTGAGCCTCAGTTTTTATTTGTGCAATGGAGGGAGTGTCCTGTTCTTGGGTCACCAGGCCCTGACCTCACGCATGATGTGTAGGATGAAAGCCATGGAGTCCTAGCGAGGCCAGGAAGGTGAGACCAGGCTGGCATGCATGGAACAGCCTTTGCTCCTGTCCCTCGGGGAAGGCAGGAGCTGGCCCAGGACTCTGAGGGATGCAAGTGGGCTGTGATTCAGACAGATACATGGGACAGGGCTGTGCACCACAGCTTCTTACAGATGCTGGCTCGGTAGGAACCATGGCAGTCACAGCAGACAAGCGTGGCCCTAAGATGCAAACAGGAAAATCTGAGAGAAAGACTGTCCCAGGCTGCATGGTGGCCCATGTCCCAGTCCTTGAGGCGTTAGCCACAATGAGTGTCAGGGATGCTCCCCAGCTTTGCTGGGACTATACCCAGGCAGCTCAGGGACAAAGGGGGAAGGTTGAGCTGGGGTTGAGGGTGGGCAGATAGGGCTTCGGTGTGAGAGCTGGGGTGGGGGGGTGCCACCAGCTGGTTCTCAGTGGCTCATGTGTCCAGTGGGAATTCTTAGGTCTCTACCTCTCAGGTCCTTCTAGAGAGCTAATGAGTCATGGTTGAAAGGTGCTTGGCTGGAGCAGGGGCACCTAGGCCCTCTACATATAAGGTCAATTAATAGAACAGCATGGGTCTTATAGCACATCCTACATCCTGGGAGACCATCTGTGCATAGCCTGAGCCCCTGTGGGACCAGGGAAAGCTGGTGCAGCATCACCCAGTCACCCGGGCCACTTGGCTTTCCCATGCAGACCTTGAGCATCCTCACCAAATAAACATGGCACAGCGTGGCCACTGGGGTCTTCCAGCCTGGAAAGCTCTCCAAGGCCTTCCAGCCACCCATAAGTAGGTCACTTCCCCTAGGTGTTGGCCTCAGCCACTGGCAGCAGATGCAGCCTCTGCATCCTAGCTCAGGCAAGTCTAGGAACACCTCGGGCACATCCTGAGAAATGCCCTCCTAGGATGGCAAGGAGAAGTCATTGAGCCCTGTCTCCTGCTGCCAAGACTGTTGCATGATGTCTGAAAACCATGTCCCAGTCCCTGAGACATTAGCAACAGTGACATGGTGGCCCTAGACAGGAAGCAGCCCAGAGAGATTCAAGGCCACCATGAGTCTTGGGGCCTTCCAGGAGGAGCCTGCCATAAGCCGTGTCTGCTCTGATAACTCCCAGGCGACCTTTCCCGGACCACAGAGGAATGTCTCAGGTGCCTGAGGGCTGAAACATTCCTGGAGAACACCCTGGTTAACATCAGGGTAGCTCAGGACAACCTGCTTGGTGCCCATTTGTCATAAGATGCCAGAGAGGCTCTCGGTGGCCCACTGTCCACTGTCCTTAATAGGAAAAGCAGCCTCCTCTCTAAATCATCAACAAATTTCCTACTTGTGCTTCCTACCTGCTGGAGGCCGGTCCTAGGTGTGGCTCCATGTTCCCTTCTCTGTTCAGGTTTTGGGATCTTGCTGGTCCTGCCATTGTTATTGGAAGCAGATGGAGGGTAGTTTCCTTTGTGCTGCTATTGCTAATTCTCCCAGTTCAGAAGGCTCAGCATTAACAGCCTCTGCAGCTCACTGTGGGTCGGCGAGCGGGGAGGTGGTGTCACTCAGGTTCTGGAGCTGCGCACCATCCTGAGCACCGGGGCCACCACAACCAGTCACCATCAGGGTCCTGAAACACGCCCACGGGTGACCAGGAATTAGGGCACAGTGAGCACCAGAATAAGTTCTCTATGTCTCTCCACAGATACTGTTTTCCTCTTTCGTCTCTCAGGAAAGCTCATCTGCCATCCTCTGAGACCTCAAATTTGAGGCACAGGCTTCATTTCTTGGGTTTAAGCCCAGGGCTGCCTGCTGTGCCCTGTGACCCTGGGCAAGGCACCAGCCTCTCTGAGCCACTCTCACCTTCTCTTTACTTATTTTTTTAATTTTTTTGAGACTGAGTCTTGCTCTGTTGTCCAGGCTGGAGTGCAGCGGTCTGATCTCAGCTCACTACAACCTCTACCTCTGTGGTTCAAGCGCTTCTCGTGCCTCACCCTCCCAAGTAGCTGGGATTACAGGCGTGTGCCACTATGCCTGGCTAATTTTTGTATTTTTAGTAGAGAAGGGGTTTTGACATGTTGGCAAGGCTAGTCTCAAACTCCTGACCTCAGGTGATCCACCTGTCTTGGCCTCCCAAAGTGCTGGGATTACAGGCGTGAGCCACTGTGCCTGGCTCACCTCCTCTTTAAATGGCACCAGAAAGCCAACTTTCTGGAGGCACAAGGGTGGGAGGAAGTGCGAGGATGTGTCTGCCATGCGCCCTGGCACAGGGGGCTCACTGATGGCAGCTGCAATTGATATTCTCCCCTGGCTCTTGGGTCCCAGATGCACCCTCTTTCCACCCTTGCCTGGGACCCACCTTAGCCTGCTGAATTCCTATTCAACACTCCAGTGGTCTGCTTCCTCTAGGAAGCCCTCTCTGATGCCCTATGTATGTGCTCTCAGAGGTGTGGCGTCTGCCCCAGCCAGCAAGTGTTCACCTCCACCATGAGATCCCCAGGGTGGGGGCTGTGCCTGCACCAGGACTCCGCGTGGTGTCTAATCAGGATAGTGCTTGCCACAGGGCTGATGCTTGACAAATTGTGCTTGAACAATTAAATACCTTAATTTAGCTTATAGAGATAACCGGTTTTTACAACAGCTACTAGATGACCCTACATACACACGTGCACACACACACGTGCCTACAGATGTTTACATGTGCAACGCCTCGCACAGTCTCACACAAAGCAGACTCATATGTGTGCCTGAACCCAGCTCAGCCAAAGTTCATCCATCAGCTGCTGCACGCCTTCACTGTGCTGGTCCTGTAGATGAAGCAGAGAGGCCTCGGGCCCAGAGAGTCCATCTGTGGAAAACCAGTTGCTTGCCTAGGAGGCTGACACAGGCAGAACATGGCATCTTCAGGCAAGGATAGTGTTGGTGTCCTTCCCCTGCAGTGGGAAAGGAATACAGACTTGCTGGAGGCATTTCCCCACACCTGAGCTGTGTCCCACAGGTCTTAAACTCCAGAGACTGGGGAGCTGCCACGGACTGGAGGACCCCCAACAGGCACAATGCTGGCCCTGTGAGACCTTGGGCACAAGAATGGATGTCACCAGGCTCACAGCGACATTAGGATGAGGCCGAGGTGAGTTCATAGTATCACATCATGGGAATTTCCCTGTGTAGATTGTTTGGTCATGTCAGGTGTTAATGTCAGGGGGAGTGGTGGGGAAGGCATATGAGATTTCTGTACTTTTTTACAACTGTTTTGTAGGTCTAAAATTATTTCAAAATAAAAGATTTTTTAAAATAAATATATGTGGCTGACAGGTCGCCAGTCTTAGCAAGTTTGCTTTGCAACTGATTCCCTTTGAAGGTCCTCAAGCCATTGTCAGAGTCACTGGGAAAAGAAGCCACCATCAGGAAGAAACTGAGTGGAAATAATGACTGAGAAGCCAGAGAGGGCAGAGTGGGAGAAGCCAGGCGAGGGCTGAGGGTGAAGAGGATGTGCAGAGTGGAGACCCTGCAGCCAGGCGGAAGGATGGGTGGCCGGTCTGCGGGCTTTGCCCCTGGGCAGCATCCAGAGTGACTGAGTGTGGGCTCTTCTGGGAAAGCACCTGAGGCAGCCCAGCAGCTGAAGGAGGTCATCAGGGTCAGCTGGAGGCCCAGATGAATCACAGGGACCTGGGAGCAGAACTGGGCCCAGCAGGGCTTCTGCCAGGACAGATTTGATGCCTTGTGTCACCAGGTAAAGTTTCAGCTAAATGGCATGCAGGAGGGATGCCCTGTGCACCCCTGTTCCCTGCCCTGAGTGCACACTCCATCCTGATGACCCCACAGACCCCAGCCCAGGGCAAGGCCCAGCAGAGCAAGGGGATCTGCTCTTCCAATCTCCTGCAATAAACATGAGTGCCGCGTGTAAAGGTTTGCCTTTTTAAATCCCAGGATGCCGACCACAGCCAGTCCCAGGACCTGGCTAGAACGGATGGGAGTGGGCTTTGGCTTTAAACAGTAATTCTGTCAACTCTGAGGAGGTGGGAGAAGAAAGGGAAGGAATCAGGCCTTTCAGGGAGGCTGTGGTGCTGCAGCTGTGGACAGAGCCCAGTGGAACAGGAGGAAAAGCAGTAGGGCTGGGGGGCAGGAGGGGTCGGTGCAGAGGTGTCCTGCAGAGGGAATCATGGTCCCCAAAGTGTCCTACTCCCTCCCCAGACCCTGTGGTCACAACACACGGCAAAGGGGGTTAAGACTGTCAATCAGCCCATTCTGAGATGGGAACATCCTGGATTTCAGAGGTGGGTGATGTGGTCACAGGGTCCTTGGAAGTGACCGTGGCAGCAGAAGGGTCAGTGTAGGCTGATGCAACCTGAGGAGGACTCCGCAGATGGGGGGGCTGAGCTGATGACCGCCACGGCCTGTCCATGCCTTGACCTTAGCGCCTAGACAGACCCATTCTGGGCCTCCTACTCCCTGTACTACAGGATAAGCCTGTGCTATGGGCACTGAGTTGGCGGAGATATGTCACAACAGCCCTGGAAACAAGCCTAAAGGCCATGGGCCGTGGCTCACTCCAGGCCCCCGGTGGCTGCAGGCTGCTGGGCCCTGCAGGTGAGTCCCGCCACTTCCTTGATGATGGTGGGTCCTGGATGGGCTCAGGGACTGGAGGTACTTGCAGGGCCTGGCATATGGGGTGCCCAGTCTGGGCCTCCGAAGGGATGGGGTGTGTTTGTTTGAATGTAGACAGGGTGGGGGCAGCAGGGCCAATGCAGATGGCCAGTCAGAAGTGTGGAGGAGGAGGGAGGGCTACAGTGTGGAGTGACCTGTGGTGTCCTGAAAAGCCGATGGAAGCTGCAGGAACAGATGCGACCTCGAGGGACAGCCCGAGAGGCCGGAGGGTGGGGGCAGGGGAGAAGCTGAGAGCCCAGTTCCTGCACAGGGAAGAGGATAGCAGGGCCTGGGTCACAAAGGGAGGTGTTTCAGGACAGCAGAGTGATGGGGTGCCGAGGAGGTCCTGAGGGGCCAAGGACATATGGTAACAGCTGCAGAGAGCAGTGGTGTTTGGGTTTCATTTGTTTTGCTTTGCTTAGGACAAAGGAAAGCTGTGCATGTCTGCAGGTCACCAGGAAGGGGGAGCTGTGGAAGGCGTTCAGGGGTGGCTGGGTAGGAAGGGAAGGCTGGGAAGAAGGAGGGACAGACCCTGAAGGTCACCTCACCCAGTCACACCCGTGGGGCTCAACCTGAAGGGGATGGTGGGCATGGAGCCCCTTCCCAGGGCCCTGCCAGCCCCTCAGCTGTGGTCCCAGCCTCCAACCCTCTCTTCCCCACTGGGCTGAGCCTTCTTGCCCTTTAAGGCATGGAAACTTGTCTGAAATCATCCCATATTCTCCCCACACTGCTGTTTCTAAAATGAGTCTCATGTGCTAGGTCCCTTGGGCCATCAGCCTTTTAACGACCATAACAACTATTTTCTTTTAAAAATGAAAAATAAATAGCTCTTGCCTGACTTTCAAGACAGATGTTTCTGCTTTGGGTCTGGTGAGTCTAATGAACAGACAGTTCTTAAAAAAGGAATATGAATGGCCCTCTCCCACATAGAAGATGCTCAGCCTCACTCATCAGCAGATGCAATTCACACAACACCAGACGCATTGGTCCTCAGAGTGGCTAGAACCTGCGGGTGTGGCAATGTGGCGGGAACACAGAAAGTATGGCCCAGGGAGGGGAGCTGAGCCCCAAATCACCTGTCCGCAAAGGAGGGGTATGTGGCCAGGCAGTCAGGGCAACATTGCTGTGACATCAAGCAACTGGACAACCATGTGTCCATCAGTCCGGGCCACGTGAGCAGGCTGTGGTGCCTCCACTCCATGGAGTCCAAGTAGCTGCAAACAGATACGGAAGTGAGGACGGATTTGCAAAGTTCATGTGTAGATTACTACATGAAGAAAGCAAGGTGCAGAACAATAAAATGGTGTGCTCTCTTTTGTAAGAAAGTAGTGCAATAAGAAAACATGTGTCTATATCTGTCTATCTTGGTGTTGGCTTTGCATAAGAAATACTAGAATGATATGCTGGGCGTGGTGGCTCACGCCTGTAATCCCAACACTTTGGGAGGCTGAGATGGGTAGATCACTTGAGGTCAGGAGTTCAAGACCAGCCTGACCACCATGGAGAAACTACATCTCTACTAAAATTGCAAAATTAGCAGGTGTGGTGGTGGGCACCTGTAATTGCAGCTCCTCAGAATGCTGAGGCAGGAGAATTGCTTGAACCCAGGAGGCAGAGGTTTTGGTGAGCCAAGTGCAGTGAGCCACTGCACTCCAGCCTGGGCAAGACTGAAAGACAAGAGGGAAACTCTATCTCAAAAAAAATAAATAAATAAAAAAGAAATACTGGAATGGTATGCAAGATTCTAATAAAAATAGCTAAGGGACAGGAAGAAACCAGCTGAGAGAGCTGAGGGGGCGTGCGCCGTCTCTGGGTGTACCTTTCCATGTGCTGTTGACTTTCTAACCATCTAATGGAACTATTTTGGAAGTCAAAGCTGACCGCTGACACTGCTTGCTCTTTCTCTCTCTCCCTGGTATTTACTAAGGATTCCTAAACCCAGTACTTGTCTTGCTGCACCCGAGACATTCAAGAGGAAGGACCAGGTCAGGGGAGTTCCTGAGCAGCTCCTGGAGTGGCCCCTGTGCATCTGCAGAGAGGAGAAAGGGAAGGGACAGCTGACCCTCAAGACATTTCTCAGGATATCAAATAAAGACTCTGGGAGACAGAAAGAGCATCAGAGCTTCCTGAGGACACTGGGCTCAATGTTCTTCCCGCACCTCCCTAGCCCACATCCAGGCCTTGTGGGACCCCCTCTCCCATCCATCAGGGAGGTGTGGACAGAGCGGGAAGGCAGAGCACAGAGCCAGGCTAGCCCTTCACCCGGGATCTTTGAGAATTTGGCACAAGGGCCCTTCTCTTTGGTCTCAGAGCCTGTCCCTGAATATCAGAGCATTTCTCTTTTTTTGATGTTCAAAGGTGCAATTCTGATTCTTGGTTTCTGATGTGAAAACATCCCACTCTACAGACCAGCTCTGCATTTGATGTCACCCCTTGCAGGGGTCAGGATGTGGTGTGTGCAACCGCAGAGTCCCAGCTGTAAAGTCTCACCCTTGGCCACGTCTCTCTTCTCTTATGACAGCCATCTGGCACAGAACACTTATAGGAAAGGGCTGACCCACAAGGCTGCTGAGTTGCTGAAATCATGGCATAGCCAATCCTCCACCCTGAACTCAGCCCTTTAATCTGTCTCTTGGCTATGCATCGTGGCCCTAATCAATGTAAATTAGTCTGGGCATAACTTTTTGGCTGCATATTGGGAGCATGTTGATTATATTTTTTGAATAACTCATCAAAGGATCACAGGTTTTAATCAAAGACTTCAGAATCTTCTATGGGGCCAAGTCAAATCATTGTCAGCCTGGAGGGAAGTCTCCAGTGGCATGTCACAGGGCTCTGTCACGTCAAATACTTCTATAATGTAGATAAAGACATCAAGGAATAAATATCACATCTACCAATTACCCAAAGCTAAGCAGAACAGGTAGATACAACAGATGGCAGAATCAAGGTCATGGTCACCTCAAGGGGAGGGATTAATGCACCAATATCAGTGAGTTCTGACTCAACCCAAGTAACTGTAAAACCTCATGTTTAGAAACCAGAAATTGATTGCATTTGGCCAAAGATCATTTGCAGGGTGACTGGAGATCTTCCAAAAAGATGGTGTGGCTGTGACAAAAGTGAAAACATAGTGGCCTACATGGGTGGACACATGGTACCCCATGGCACTTGCCTAGAGAGAGTCCAGATGAGGTGGCCAGCACGTCTTGGGGGCATGTGGGAGCCACCAAAGGACATAGAGCTGTGAATCCTGGAGAAGGCTTTTGGGGACGCAGCACAGTCTTGGAACTTAGGGGCTAGAATTGCTTCTGGGCTCTACCAGGAGGTATGGGCAGAAGCATCCTCTGCAAGGGAGGAAGGGCTCTCTTCAATTTCAAACTCAGTCACCACCAGACTTGGGAATTATCCATCAGTAAAAACATTCACGTTGCATCAACCAAGTAAATTGCAAAAGAGCTGTTTTAGGCTTTATATTTCCAAAGCCCTAGAACTTTTTGTTAAGTCAAATCTTATCTAGAAGCCAGGTAAGGTTTATAAACTAGATAAGAGTGGAGTTATTCTTCTTGAAACAGCAGTAGGGGCCTAGAACACCTTTGTACCCCCACCTGTGACTCCCACGGGGAGCACAGCCTGAAAGCCACTGTGACAGAAGGGCCCTGACCCCGGGGTGAGCTTGCTTCTTATTCCTCTCAGGTGAACTCAATGTGTCTATAATCTAAAGCTGCCATGTAGGGTAGGGGCACATCAGGTGATGCCCAAAGGCCACGGGAGGGAGAGCTGACCTGAGAGGGAGACCAGGATAGCACAAAGGAGCTCTTACCAAGCCATGGGGAGAGCCCATGATGCTCTAATAAGATCCTGGCGGATCTTGTAAGGAAGTTCAGACTTAAATGTATGATGCAGAATTGCTGTCATTCTGCCCCATGACGCCTCCTCTACCCTGTGGCAGCAGGCACCTCACACAGGAGCTCTCGCCACCTTCAGCCTGGATTGCCTGAAGTCTCTTGCTTCCTTCTGTTTGTTTAGTTTCTGTTAATTCATTCAATAAATACTTATTGACCAGGCACATGATTGGCCCTGGGATACAGTGTGAACAAGGCAGATGAGGTCCTGCCCTCCTGGGGCTCACACTCTGGAGACCCTCACAGACACGAATAGACACGTCAGGTGACAACCAAAGGCCTCAGGACAGACAGCTGACCTGAGAGGGAGGCCAGGATAGCACAAAGGAGCTCTAAAACAGGAGGAAGGAAGGAAGGAAGGAAGGAAGGAAGGAAGGAAGGAAGGAAGGAAGGAAGGAAGGAAGGAAGGAAGGAAGGAAGGAAGGAAGGAAAGAAGGAAGGCGGGCAAGCATTTGAAAAATCAACATGCTGACCTATGCCCACACATGCGCTACTGCCAACACAGGCCGTGGAGGGTGTTTGCCCTGCTGCTGGATGGAGGAGCCGGCTGCACACACTGCTGACCTGGGGATCCCACGAGGAACAGCAAGATGACTGCTTATCTTTTTGTTAGTGTGCTCTTCTGTGTATCTTTGAAAGAAGTACTAGACACATTTTGCTTCTGTTGGAAAACATGGTTAAGTTTCATTTGCCTCTGCTAGTCAGGAACAACAGAACATCTATCTTCTGGCAGAAATGTTGGTGTGGAAGGCCATGGGGCCATAGTGACAGAACCATGGCCTGAGGAGGAGGCTGTCAGATGGGGAAAGGTTCAATATCCTGGTGTTATTCCCATGATATTCTAACAATATTATCCACTCAATGTCATGTCAACTTTTAACAGAATAAACTTAAAAGCTTTCAAAGAAAAAATTACCTCTGAGTGAAGAATACAAACAGCCAAGGATGGGAGTGACAGCCTGTGAACCCACTTACCCATGTCAAGTATAATTTCTACAGTTAGGAAAGCAGCCTTTCCTATGATCAAGTTAGGTAATTGAAAAGATCCCCGGGGGTACTTTCAAGATTTCTCCAGCTCCTGATATTCCTGAACTCCCACAGTTCAAATTTACTTGTCTTGAAGATTTTTCGCTCTTTAAGCCTGTCTTTGTAAAGCTACTGTCTCCCGCTATGCAGAGTGGCCCCAGCACTGAAACTCACAGGGCCTGCAGGAGAAACTGGGAATGGGTGGAGTCAATGAGACCCGCAGGGAGGAGCCCAGGGCAGTGCTAGCTAGCAGCCGGTGAGTGCCGGGTGGCCTCTCTTCCGTCAGCCGGCCTCAGGGACAGTACTAGCTGCTTCCAGATGTCCAATTTATAAGCATTTAATGCTATAAGTTTCCCTCTCAACACTGCTCTAGCTGTTCTGTAAATTTTGGTATTTTCAGTTTTCATTCTTTAGTCCATGCAGAATTTAGAAGTGTGTTGTTTGCTGTTTAAATATTTGGAGTATTACTATTATCTTTCTATTGTTGATTCCTAGTTTGATTTCATTGTGATCAGAAAACACACTATATGATTTCAGTTCTTTTACGTTTCTAGAGCTTTCTTTTTTGGCCCAGGATATGGTCTATTTAGATACATATTCTGTGAGCAAATGAAAAGAATGTGTATTCTGTTGTTGGGTGGTATATCCAATAAAATGTCAACTAGAGTATATTGGTTGGTGGTGGTACTGAATTCTTTTGTATTCTTTCTGATTTTTTTCTTCTGTCAATTGTTGAGAGAGGGGTGTTGAAGTCCCTAATTATAACTAATTTTGTTTATTTGCCTTTTCAGTACTATTAGTTTTTGCTTCACATATTTTGCAGTTCTGTCATTTGATGTATGCTCATGTAGGATTGGTACATCTTTTCGGTGAGCCAGCATGTTTATAATTATTTTATGTCTGCCTCTGGTAATTTTCTTTGCCCTAAAGTCTACTTTATCTGATATAGCCACAGCCGGTTTCCTTTGATTATTGTTTGCATGATATATCTTTTTTTATTGTTCTAATTTCAACTTGCCTGTATTCTTCTGTTTGAAGTGAGTTGTAGACAGCATATAGATGAGTCATGTTTTGAATCCACTTTGGCAATCTTGGTCTTGTAGTTGTATTTAGATCACTTACACTTAATATTGATGTTAAGCCTTTAGTCTGCTATTTTATGTTTTCTGTTTGTTCTGTTTTTCACTTCTTGATTTGCTTTTTACTGCCATCCTGTGGATGCCAGAACATTTTTCAGAATTTTATTTGTTTTTGAAAATATCTCTTCGTATAGCTTTTTTAGTGGTTGCTCTAGGTTTTACATTATATCTACATTACATCACAGTTTACTGTTGTCATCATTCATCAGTTCAGGTGAAGTGTAGATAGCTTGCCTCCCTTTATGACTCTACCGTCTCTCTCTCTCTCTTTTTCTGAGATGGAGTCTCACTCTGTCATGCAGGCTGGAGTGCAGTGGTGTGATCTCAGCTCACTGCAACCTCTGCCTCCCAGGTTCAAGCAATTCTCTTCCTCAGCCTCCCAAGTAGCTGGGATTACAGGCGCCCACCACTATGCCCAGCTAAGTTTTGTATTTTCAGTAAGATGAGGTTTTATCATCTTGGCCAGGCTAGTGTTGAACTCCTGACCTCGTGATCCATCAGCCTCGGCCTACCAAAGTGCTGGAATTACAGATGTGAGCCACTGTGCTCGGCCCACCATCTCCTTTTGATAATCGTCTTAAATATTTTCTTTTCTTTTTTTTTAATTTTAAGGTTATTTTTATTTACAACTTTTGAAAAATGTACTTTTTTTTTTAACATGGGTTACTTGTGCAAAGTTAGATTTAGAAGTGATAAATGCATAAAAGGTGACAATAGAACATTAGACAAAACATTTAAAAGCCTTGTCCCATACTGCTACTTAAAGGTACTATATATCTAAAAGTATAAATATCCAAAAAAAGATTGCAGATGTTGGCTTTAAGGTTCTCAGATGCTGAAAGGGAAGAAATTAAAGCATGCAGCAATAACTCAGGATTTGAGTGGAAAACAGTTTGTCACAGATATGCTATGCTCCCTTCCTTGAATTCATTAAGACTATAAAATAAAGATGGAGAATTGAGTTTATTCATCTAGGGCAGCAATGATCCTTTAAAAAGATGAAAGGATCTTCAACTTTCCCTAGCTCAAAAACTGATGGTTGTTTCCATTCTGCTCCCACACCTCTTTTAAAAAGCAAAAACCCAGAAGACCAATATTCTGAAACTTAGCAAGAGCGTGCCCAGTCAGTAGCTTGCAAAGAGAGGATTTGTCAGTTGCTACAATTGCTGTACTTCTTCACTTGAGTCCTTCAACATTCTCCTTCTTGCCAGTAAATACTATCTAGTAATTCATATGAGTGAGATCCTAGTAACAATAGGATTTTTAGCTCCCATTCTTCTCAAAATTGTTTACATGGATTTGTTTCTATTCTCTGTAGATCATATTCCAAACACATTCACTTCTAAATCCAACAGAAGTGAAAGACCAGCCAGGATGAAATACTTCAGCAATCATTTTGTTAAAAATAACATCCTGGTCATC
>CAUYOR010009110.1:0-12906 GCA_963573925.1 Callimico goeldii
AGAAATAGGAAGGCTTTTACACTGTTGGTGGGAG
Source organism: Callimico goeldii (assembly GCA_963573925.1). NCBI lineage: Eukaryota > Metazoa > Chordata > Mammalia > Primates > Cebidae > Callimico > Callimico goeldii. Next base: position 35 of record CAUYOR010009110.1, read on the forward strand.
TATAAATTAGTTCAACCATTGTGGAAGACCATGTGGCAGTTCCTCAAGGATGTAAAAATAAAAATACCATTTGACCCAGCAACCCCATTAGTGGGTATACACCCAAAGGCTTGGAAATCATTCTATTATAAAGACACATGCACACATATGTTTATTGCAGCACTATTCACAATAACAAAGACTTGGAACCAAATGCCCATCAATGATAGACTATATAAAGAAAATGTGGCACATACACACCATGGAATACTATGCAGCCATAAAAAAGGATGAGTTCATGCCTTTGCAGGGACATGGATGAAGCAGGAAACCATCATTCTCAGCAAACTGACACAAGAATAGAAAACCAAATACCACATGTTCTCACATATAAGTGGGTGTTCAACAATGAGAACACATGGACACAGGGAGGGGAACATCACACATTGAGCCTGTCAGGGGGTGGGGGGCTAGGGGAGGGATAGCAGTGGGTGGGAGGATAGGAGATAGGGAAGGGATGGCATTAGGAGAAATACATAATGTAGATGACGGGGTGATGGGTGCAGCAAACCACCATGGCACAAGTATACCTAAGAAAACTGCACCATCAGCACATGTACCCCAGAACTTGAAGTATAATAATAATAGTAAAAAGATAAAACAACGTTAAGCAGAGAAAGTGTCATGGTTTTGGTTAATTTTGCCCTGCTCATCAGGGGCATTACTCAGGCTGCAGTTCTAGTTTGTGGCCAGTTTTAAATTGCTGTGGAGCCACTGTGAGAAATACCACTTTTGGCTTAACTAAGCCCCATTATCAAGCTGGTATTAATGTTTAACCAGTCCCCTAAGCCTGCATATAATGAGTTTTCTTTCTGGTCACAATTATCATTAGATAGTACTTTCCTTTCCATAACTTTCCAGTGGTTCCCAGATGCCTCTTAAATCAATGAAAAACTCCTGAGTTTTCATTCTTCTAGCAGTTTGTTTGTTTTCAGCATTCAGTGTTCTACGCTGGTCGCTGAAGCTTTCTCCTGCATGGCACTGTCTACAAAAATCTGCTCTGTGCCAAATCACATTCTTCTCCTTTAGATCCTTATCACTCCAAAGAAGGGGCCAAGTTTCTTCTCCTTTTTTTTTTCTTGTTGCCTACTTCTTAGTAACTTTCCGCAGCTTGCCTTGGATGATGGTGTAGCTGTGTCAGATGCTGGCAGACCAATTTAATGAGTAAGTGGTTTGAATGGAGACTTTGGCAGACATTCTCTAGGGCTGGGTAGATTTAGTTTAGCAGTTTTTAAATTAAACCCCATGCCTTTTCTGGAGTGAGAAGAGAAAGTTAAAAAAACAGTGGAAATACGAAAGAGGTGACATGAAGGAGCACAAAAGGGGGTAACACTTTGGAAGGCAGGAGGAAGTAGATTCATCTGGGGAGTGTTTTTGCCAATACTTCTATTTCTTCCTCCTCCTCCCTCTTCTCCTTTTTTTTTTCCTTTCCATTTTTATTTTATTTTGCTTTAAGTGCTGGGATACATGTGCAGAACATGTAGGTTTTTTATGTAGGTATACATGTGCCATGGTGGTTTGCTGCACTTATCAACCCATCATCTAGGTTTTAAGCCCTGCGTGCATTAGGTATTTGTCCTAATGCTCTTCTTCCCCTTGCCTCCCACCCCTAACAGGCCCTGGTATGTGATGTTCCCCTCCCTGTGTCCATGTGTTCTCACTGTTCAACTCCTACTTATGAGTGAAAACATGTGGTGTCTGGTTTCCTGTTTCTGCATTAGTTTGCTGAGAATGATGGTTTCCAGCTTCACCCATGACCCTGCAAAGAACATGAACTCATCCTTTTTTATGGCTGCATAGTATTCCATGGTGTATATATGCCATAGGATCTTATTCTGTCACCCAGGCTGGAATGCAGTGAGATCATACATTAGCCTCCTGGCAGGTAAAAGAAGAGCCTTGATCTCCTGGGCTCAAGTAATCCTCCCAGCTCAGCCTCCCATGTGGCTGTGACCACAGGCATGGACCACCACAATTGCAGGGATTTTCTAAGCATTAAAAAAATGGCTGAACATATGAAAAACTAAAGTCCTCAGAATATGTCCTCTGGGGATCAGACATCACCTTTATTTTTACAGGATTATATTCATGGGCTCTATGCCTCCCAGGATGCATTGCAGCACTGCCAGCTCTCTCTGGACCCACCATCTTGCCTACTTGTTTTTTGGAGGCATCAGTCTTCTTTATTGGATCAAGTACACCATTCAAACTGCCTCAAAAAAAAGCATTTGGGAAATAGGGATTTTTTTTTGGTAGTCTTTTGAAAGATTCTCACTATGGTTGGGGTTAAGTTTTAATACACGATTATGGATATTAACACATATTTGAGTCCCTAAACAATATTGTTTTAAATATTTTAACATTAACACGGATATAAAGAATTATACTGTATCATTTTGAAATGGTTGTAGTCAATGCATATTTTATGAAATTTTTATAGAAGATCTGATTTATTCATTGCATTTTTATATAGTATTCTACAGTGAAAGGGAAACAGTTTTATTAATCCAGTTGCCACTGTAGGATAATTAGGATATCATTACTTTAAAAAAATGACAGAAAACATTCTTGACAGGATGCCTATATACATAAGGGGGATTTTTTTTAAAAAGTAAATTTCAGCTAGGCATGGTAGCTTATGCCTGTAATACGAGCACTTTGACAGGCCAAGTGAGTCCAGGAGTTTGAGACTTACCTGAGCAACATGGTGAAACCCTGTCTCTACCAAAAATACAAAAATTAGCCTATGTGGTAGTGTGCACCTGCAGTCCCAGCTACTTGAGAGGCTGAAGTGGAAGGACTGCTCGAACTTGAGAGGTAAGAGTGTGCAGTGAGCCACTATTACACCACTGCACTCCAGTCTGGGCCACCGAGTGAGACCCTGTCTCAAAAAAATAGTACATTTCAGAAAGTATATTTGCTGGGTTATGAGTTAAATATATTTAATATCACTAGATACCAAATTGTTCTCAAATTGTGCCAGTCTATATTTCCACAAGCAATATGCAAGAGCTCCATACAAACACATAGTTTGTGTTTGTTTCATTTCCTTGAACAAACATGCAGTATTCATACTTATTTTTTGTTCATCCAATAAGTATAAAAATGTTGGACAGAAGTATCTCATTTTAATTAGTATTTTCCTATTTGTGAGACTAAGCAATTTATTATTTGTCTTTGGATGTTTAGGTTTCTCCTTCTGAGAAAACTGTTTTTAGAAATTTGTAGGAATTCTTTATGTACGCTGTATATTAATCAACTGATAGTTATATTTATTAATTTACTAATTTCCTTTTCTGATGATTTAATATAATATAGGTATAAAGAAACAGAACTTTCATATAATAATTTTGTACCCTGCAGTTTTGCTGAATTTATTATCTCTAATAAGCATTCTTTTTTAATATACTTTAAGCTCTGGAGTACATGTGCAGATTGTGCAGGATTGTTTGTGAATTCTTTGGGATTTTCTAAACATAGTGTAATGTCACCTGTGAAGAGAGATAGTTTTATTTCTTCCTTCCTTACTTGGATGCCTATCATTTCCTTTTCTTGTATAATGGCTCTATCTAGATCCTCTACTGTCACACCAAAACAATGATCCTTGACACAGAAGAATTATGTGACCACATATGTGAGTTTTTTTCTCCCAAGCATTAAGCAGCAGACACCAGCTGGGTGTCTGCTAATTCAGCTCTGACATTATCTACCAGGTTGGAGCCTCAGTCACTAAGACTGTCCCCCATACCCTCAAACACCACTTGCAAGTTTGGGCATCTACAACTTCTGACCAACTGGCTTCAAGTTGGGGTCTCCACATCTCCTTCTTATAATTGGGTTCATTCAATTTTCTGAAGAAGCTTACAGAACTCAGGGAAACACATTTACCAGTTTAGTATAAAGAATATTGCAAAGGCTACAGATAAAAAGATGCATAGAATTAAGTACAGGGGAAGGGGTGCAGAGCTTTCATGCTCTCTCTGGGCATGCCACCCTCCAGGAACCTCCACATGTTCAGCTATCTGGAAGCTCTTCAAACTCAGTCCATTTGGGTTTTTGTTAAAGTTTCATGATATCAACATTCCTTCTCCCAGAGTATAGGGCAGGATTCTCTCTGTTGGAAGGTCTTAAGACCCACAATCACAAAGCTGAGGAAAGGCTAGAGTCCTGCCTTGGGGCAGGTGAAAAGAAGGTAGGAAAAAGATCAACAACTTTCCCCTGTGGTCTAATACACTCAACATTATAACAAAAGACTGTAACAAGGCCTATGGAAGTTATAAGCCAGAAGACTTGGATGAAAACCAACATATATAACACCACAAGATTATTCTTTTTCATGTATGTATTTACAGCTATGAATTTTCCTTTCAGTACTGCTTATATTGCATTCCCTAAGTGTTGAGTTATTATGTTTTTATTTTCATTCACATCCTCCAAGTATTTCTAATTTCCCATCTCAGTTATTTTTTGACCTATTGGTCAAGAGTGTGTTGTTTAATTTCCACAATTTATATATATTCCAATTTTCTTTGTATAATAATGCAATAATTACAATAATTTCTAGTTTTATTCTACTAGGGCTGGAAAAGATACTTCTACGATTTCAGTCTTTTAAGATTTATTGAGATTTTAGGCTGGCCATTCAATCACAAATATGTTATATGCCAGGGAACATTTAATGTGCACTTGAGAAGAATGTGCATTTTGCTGCTGTTGGGTGAAATGTTATATATATATATATATATATATGCTTGTTAGGTCCAGTTGTTGCATAGGGTGGTTCAAGTCCTCTATCATCTTGTTGCTCTTCTTTCTAGAAGTGTTAAGCATCTTTGAAAGGATTGTATTGAAGTCTTCAACTACTATTGTAAAACTGTTTATTTCTCCCTTTATACTGTCAATGTTTGCTTCCTATATTTTGGGACTCACAGTTTTGGTGCATATATGTTTATCATTATTACATCTTTTGGATGAATTTATGTTGTCTCTTTTATTGATATATAATGTCCTTCAATCAATATATAATAGTCTTTTTAACAGTTTTTGACTTAAATTATATTTTGTCTGATTTTGAAAGAAGCATTTCATTTCTCTTCTGGTTACTATTTGCATGAAATAAGCTTTTTTGTCACTTCACTTTCAATGTGTTCATGTCTTTTAATCTAAAGTGAGTTTCATGCAGACAACATGTAGTTACCATTTTCTTTTAAATTTCATTCTTCCAGTTGCTACCTTAGAGAACCTAATCCATTTTAATTTAATGTAATTCTGACAAGAATGGACTAACTTTTGAAATATTGACATTGTCTATATGTTTTATCTCATTTTTTCCATTACTACCTTCTTTTGTATTGACTTTTTTGCAGTGAACCATTTTGATTTTCTTCTTATTCCCTTTTGTGTAAATATTTCTGGACTATTTCTAATGACTACCCTGGTGATTAATTAACATCCTAAATTTATGACATTTATCTTAAATTGATACCAACTTGACTTCAATAACATTTAAAAACTCTGTTTTGGCCAGGAATGGTGGCTCACTCCTGTAATTCCAGTACTTTGGGAGGCTGAGGTGAGCAGACTGCCTGAGGTTGGGAGTTCAAAACCAGCCTGACCAACATGGAGAAACTCCATCTCTAATAAACATACAAAATTAGCTGGGCATGGTGGCACATGCCTGTAATCCCAGTTATTTGGGAGGTTTAGGTAGGATATTCACATTAACCCAGGAGGTGGAGGTTGTGGTGAGCCAAGATAGTACCATTGCACGCCAGCCTGGGCAACAAGAGTAAAATTTCATTTAAAAAAGAAAAAAACAACAAAAAACAAAAAACAAGAAAACTCTGCCTCTAAGCATTCCATATTTCCCACACTTTACACTGTTGTCACAAATTACATCTTTATATATTTTGTGCATTATACAATAAATATATATCTTTAACACTTCCGTCTTTTAAATCACACAGGAAATTAAAAAATGAAATTATAAACACAAAATACAAGAGTAACTTTTAAATTTTTCTTTTGTAATTACCTTTACTGAAGATCTTTATTTCTTTATATGACTTTAATTTAATGTCTAGTGTTCTTTTATTTCAATCTGAAGGACTTCCTTCAGCATATCTCAGAGGGTAGGATTTAGTGACAATAAATTTCCTCAGTTTTTGTTTATATGGGAAAGTCTTAATTCCTCTCACTTTTGAAAGACATTTTTACAAGACATGATATTCTTGGTTAACAGTTTTGGGGTTTTGTTTCTTCTTTTTCTTTCAGCATTTTAAATATGTCATCCAAATGTCTTCTGGCCTTATAGTTTCTGATGATGGGAAATTAGCTATTAACCTTTTTGAAGGTCCATTGTATGTGATAAGTTGCTTCTCACTTGCTACTTTCAAGATTCTCTTTGTCTTTTTCTTTTGTCAGTTTGACCAATTTGTCTTGGTGTGGGAGATTTTTGAGATTCTTGGACTTGCAGATTCACACCTACCATCAAATTTGGGAAATCTTGTTTAGTATTTCTTTAGATATTCTTTCTTCTGTCCCTCTATCTCTGGGGCTCTCATAATGCATATTTTGGACCACTTAATGGTGTCCCAGATGTCCCTTAAGCTCTTTTTACTTTTCTTCATTATTTTTTTTCTGTCTGCTTCTCAGACTCAATTTAAATTGACCTGTTTTCAGATGAACTGATTCTCCTGCTTGTTGAAATTTGCTGTTAAAGCCCTCTAATAATGTTTTCATTTTAGTAATTGTACTCTCAGATACAGTTTCTGTTTGGCTCTTTTTTATGTAATTTGCATCTCTTTATTGATATTCTAATATTGCTAATATGTTATTTTTCTTATTTCCTTTCATACTTTGTCCATTGCTTTTTAAAGCACATTTTAGACAGTGTTCTGATGTCTTCTCAAGTAGGTATAACATCTGTATTTCCTCAGTAACCATTCTTTTAATTTATTTCACTTATTTTTGTTTTGTGACTATCCTGAATGATTTTTACCAAGACTGTCTTCTTTATTGTTAGTGATCACTGAAGTCTCTTTTTTTTGCTTTGCGTTAAGCTAGTGTTTTTGAATGCTAATCACTAAAAATAAAACAAAAGACAAAATACAAAACCTGTAACAAACAAACAAAACCAACGATATTCCATCTCTCCCAGAATTTGCAGATTGTTTCTGTGCCTGGGCACTCTTTCAACACTTATTCAGACTTGCACTAAGCCTAGAGATCAGCCTAAGGTGAAAGCTTAGGTTGTTTTCAGGCCTTTTCTAGGCATGTGTTTTGCCCTGGGAGAGCATGGGTCTTTCTAAATTTCTTATACTCGTTTATTTTAAACACCTAATTTCCCAAAGAAACTATCTTCAGTTTTTGCTACCAGGCCTTTGCATCAGTCCTTCAGGTAATTTCTTAGACAAATTAAAACAGATAAATACTTTGCATCAGTCCTTCAGGTAATTTCTTAGACAAATTAAAACAGACATACACAACCGTTTGTGAAGAAGGTCATCTCTGCTTCCTTTGGAATCAGGGACCAAGGGACCAAACTACAAATGTAGACTGCCCAATACTGCCTCAAGACAAGAAATATTGCCGCATCCAGGAGGAGGCAGGGTGAAGCTGCCTACTCCACCATTTAGTTAATATTGTTTTTTGTTTTTGTTTGTTTAAGTAAATGTACACAACAATAACATATACCTAAAATAAGTTCTTGTTGAGATATTAACATTTTAAACATATAAATTCTACAAAAGGTTTTAATATAAAATAGCTGATGAGTATCAAAAAGGAATGCATATTTCACTATGTTATGTGAGCAGATTGGTGTGGTTAAAGAAAAAACATTTAAAAATCTATTACCTAACATTCACTAAAGAAAAAATACAAAGAAAATGCATAGTAGAGAAAAATAGGTGATATTATAGTTACTTGTGTGATTAAAAGCCAAAGCCATATCTAGTGCCAAACAAATATTCCTAAAATTTCTACATACCGTCTCAATGAATTTAAAAAAGTCAACAAAATCACCTCTTAATTGTGATTTTCTAAGGGAACATTGGTAATTGTCTACCCGACAGACATTGACTTTTTCCTCCTCTCTGCCAGAATCTTGATTTTATTTAGTTAATATGGGATCCTGAGCTTCGCCAGCCTTGAGGTTCTCCAACTCCGGCAGTAAATATGCTTATTATTGTAACCCAGTGGTGGTAAATTTGTATCTCTTCACTGTGATTGCTTTGGGCATACACATCACTGCCATCCTGATCAAACAAATTACTGAGGCTACAAATATTTCATTTTACCCTTAAGAGCAAATATTATTATAGTTGACTCTTAAACAGTATGGGTTTGAACTGTGCACTGTTCTACTTATATATGGATCCTCCATCTCCGCAACCCCTGAGACAGCAAATCCAACTTCTCCTCTTTCTCCTCTTCAGCCTACTAATATGAAAACAACAATGAAGGATGAAGAACTCCATAATAATTCACTTTCACTTGATTAATAGCAAATATATTTCTCTTCCTCATGATTTTTAAAAATATTTTATTTTCTCCAGTTTTATTGTAAAAATACAGGATATCATGCATATATAAAATGTGCTAATTTACTACATTCTTAGTAATATAAAACGCATTGACTGTTCTTGGTAAGGATTCTGGACACCACTGGGCTATTTGTGGCTAAGTTTTGGGAAAGTCCAAAGTTATATGTGGATTTTTCACTGTGCAGGGGGTCAATGCTTCCAACCTCTGTGTCGTTCAAGGGTCAACTGTATATGATTTTTAACAGGCACAGGCTTTAATGTAATACTTTACTTGAGTACAAACAACTATGATCCATACATTTTGAAAAAGATGGCAAGTTTTGATTTGAAACTATTTATTCAGATAACTTAGGCGGAATATGTTTGACTCTTAGACATCAAAGGTTATTCTGCATTTCAACACCCCTTTGCTCTTTCTTTTTCTTCTTCTTGTATTTAAATCTACATTTTGAATTTAATGTGATGCTAGATGGTTCAACAAGTAGGATACATTCTGGTTAGCTGATCTCTTTTTTCAAGAAAACCAAATCGCAAATTTCTGGTTTTTGTTTGTTTGTTTTAATGGAGCTAATGCAATTCAACATTCCAAAGTAAATTAAATCCTCTGTATCTATTGTTGCTATTAAGTTCTTTCCTAGACTGGACTGAACTTAGTAGATTCTCTCAATTACAAAAAAGATTTTTAGATTACTTATTAAAGATATAACAATATGTAAGTGAGAAATCAACATACATATACCATAGAGCAATATAATATTAACAACCCATAGACACTGAGCTCAGGCATCCCAAGCAGGCTGATGATGCAAATGATTCTTTCAAAAACCATTGTATTTACCTTTTGAAGAAAATTCCTAGATAGTGGAATTGAGCACAAAGAATTAATAACTAGCTGAAAGTAGAGTCAGGGTTTGAGACAGAAAGTATACATTCAGAATGTATCCCCTTAACCACAAAATTATGCTGCCAGAGAAAATCAGCAACGTTCAACAAGTAAAAGGATGTTACATGATAAAAGTGCATTTTCAGCAGGCTGTTTACAATAATTCTAATTCCAAGGTAAGGTTTTTGCTTTTTCAAGTTCGAGGGTTGTGAATCTACTACTTGGTTACTACGTGTTCGTTGAGACCTTAGAATATGATAACGGGCTGAAGCTTATGCTTTCATTTGCCGCTATTAAATAAAGTAGAGTAATTCCATAATAGTACTATTTTACAATTACATTTTTCTGTGAACTGGTCATAGGAAACTTGAGAATTATGTTCTTTTCACGGCTGAGGTTGAATTCATCTGGGCTTTATTATGAACTGCTGGTCTTCCTGCAGCAGTCACTTTCAGGGTAGAATTAATTACTGGGTTTCAGCGCAGCTTTTCACATTCTAGACTATGGTCCTGGGGATGGGTTGACTATTAACAAAACGTTGCTAAGCTACTTTTTGGGGCACACTCAGGGTTATTGTCCCTTTAAGGCTAAAGATCCCCTCCCTCTCTCTCGGTCTCTCTCTGGTTATAGATGTTGACTCGCTTCATAAAAGACTCCAAGGAGTTGAAACTTCCTTCCACACTCAAGATGTTTGCATTGTTTGTTAAAATGGAGTAATTAGATTTAAATTTTAAACACCATGTCCTAGAATTGTAACAAGCTAATTATTCAACTTAATTTAAAACGCCTAACAAACTAAGCTTCCCGTTAACAAATGGCATATTTGATCCACCAATTATCTGGACAAATATAATGACAGTCAGTGTTCTCATATTTCCTGCTTTCAATTTACTTCATGATTCCATTAAACAGTTGTAAGTTCATGACAAGAAGAATAAGCTCCCTGGCCCATTCTGGCCAAGACATATCATTAACATTGATATCTAATACACATGTTACTGCACATTGAGAGATCTTAATGGTTGGATAACATTCTTCCTTTAAAGTAATATGTATGGATTGCAGATTTTGCAATCCAGGCACAAAAGATATCTTCTCAACCCTTCCATTATTCAGAAAGTAATTAAAATCAACTAAATACATTGCAAAGACCAGAAGAGCAATAATCTATAATCTCCTGGTGAAGATACTATGAATTGGAGCCAATTATTGTATTTCTGTTACCCTTGGCCTTTGTAATCTGGAAGCCTTAAATATCAATATGCTCAATTCAATATATAAGTCATTATATTAGAAAAATCCATTAAAATACCTACAGAAGCTAAAATGGTTTAAATATAGCCATATAGTAAGTATGAAGGTGTTCAATATGTTTATCCTGTAAATAAAAAAATATTATTTGGGCAATATTCTTAATATCTTAAATATTCATTAAATGGATTTTATAGAAGCAAGGTAATAAAATCATTTTAGAGCAGCGATTTCATAGATGTGAATGAAAATGATGCATTATAAAGTGCAAGTGACTCCAGCATCTTCAGAATGTGAACAGACTCTTGTGCCCCATTGTTGAATTTTACATTCTTCAATAGATGATTCTCTCCCAAAACAAAACACTTCATTCAGCCATATTGGACCAGTACCTGCAATAATGAGGCGTGACTGTATTAGTAGGCATAGTTCAGTGTTTCTGTTTGTGTGGGACAAAGCCAATAATTCCTTCACTAATTAAACACAGAAGTGTTGATTATTTTCTATATGCAAGTTCTGTGCTCTCTAGTAGGAATCGAAAATTAATCCGCCTCAGAACTCTTTATACTCTGTTAATATGTAAACAACCAAAATCCAAAGGAATAAGAGCTCTAACAAAGGTACCTACACAGTTCTATGAAAATACAGACTAAGAATGGTTTTAAGGATTTAACAAATTAGTTTTATTATTAATCTAAATATAAAGAAGAAGTTTCAGCCTTAATAATCAGGAGTATATGTAATAACCTGATGATCCAAATGTATCTGTATGTCAAAGGGTCTAGGGGTATAGTTACACATAAGATAAACCAGAAAAAGGAGAACTCAATAGTAGCAGCTTCTTCCTTTTCTTATCTTCTCTTGTATTTCAATTTATGTGTACCTGGTTTATCAAATACATTATCTATTTTTAATTAAACTAACCCTAATCTAATCAGCAAAGGGCCTACAAATCATCCTGTAAGAAAACCATGGATCAAGAATGTTACTAATTGCAAGCACAAGCAAACAGCAAGAAAATGACAGAGCAAAGGTTTTCCTGAGCTAATTGATTATAAGAGTGTTAATAGTAAGTCCGAGAGCCCAAGTATTTTTTGATATGTTTATAACAATATTGAGCCTCCTTGACTTGAAATTTTAAGGCAGAAGAAGGAAAAGAATAAAGGAATATAATCTCAAAATCAGAAACCTTGCTAGGGACACTTTTGAGTTTCCGAATTAATCTTAGTAGGCATGGCATATTCCCTTTTGTGTGTGTGAGAGCATGTATGAGTATGTTTGTATGTGTTTGTGTGTTTGTATATCTGTGTTTTCTTTTAAGTATATAATATCTATAAAAACTTTTTGAAAGTCTCAAAGGGCTACTTAAAAATTCAGGCAGATAAAAACAATTGCACAAATAGTAAGACTATTCCCATGTTAATATGGGAGGAAGCCAAAGTGCTGAGACATTTATAAAGTATATCTATTATATTTATTGTCATTTATAAATTGTATAAATAAAAAGAAGTCAAACTTTTGGTGACAGCCATGGCTCTGTCATAATTTGGAGAGTGCGAGAATGGCTTCAGGAAATCTGAACCCAGGCTACTGTGATACTTTTGCATTACATAAGTCTAGTCAGTGAATTTAGATTTCAGTAGTGCAGAATTTGTACAATCCAGGAAAAGAAAACAGAATGGGAATTCTCCCAACGTCTACAGCACCAGTAAGGCAATCCCAACAGGGACAGCAAACGAAAGAAATTGTTTAGTTGATTAATGTGCTGACATGTAAGCACATGTTTTAAGAAACTGCAGTAAGGGGATTCATGAATGTTAGAATACCAAGGTTGTGATCACAATAATGAAAATTTAAGTCCACTCTTTTAAGAATTTACTATGTAGCAGGAAGCACTTACACTTTTGATGTATTATTCCATGAAATCCTCAAATAACTTTCAAAACTTCAATGCCATTTTTTTTTTGAGATGGAGTTTCGCTCTTGTTACCCAGGCTGGAGTGCAATGGCGCGATCTCGGCTCACTGCAACCTCCGCCTCCTGGGTTCAGGCAATTCTCCTGCCTCAGCCTCCCGAGTAGCCAGGATTACAGGCACACGCCACCATGCCCAGCTAATTTTTTGTATTTTTAGTAGAGACGGGGTTTCACCATG
>CAUYOR010009114.1:0-30853 GCA_963573925.1 Callimico goeldii
TGCCTGTAATCCCAGCTACTCGGGAGGCTGAGGCAGGAGAATTGCCTGAACCCAGGAGGCGGAGGTTGCAGTGAGCCGAGATCGCGCCATTGCACTCCAGCCTGGGTAACAAGAGCGAAACTCCGTCTCAAAAAAACAAAAGAAGAAGAAGGGTGGGCGGAAAGACGCCATTCAGCCCACAGCAGAGCCGCGGATCTCTGGCTTGAACGCAGCCTCTGTCATGAGCCGCCTGATTCCATCCCGGGCCCTCCACTGACGGGAGCCACCTCTATTTGCATGCAAGTTACACCCTCAAAGGATCGCCCTTTGGGGCTGAGACAGGACTCCGCCGGCGCGGGGGAGGCTGCCGGCAAATGCGGGGCAGAGGGACTGGCTGGGAGGAAATGAAAGCAATTCCTCCAAGATGCTGCCCTCAGGGGACCAGCCTGGCCACCCTGTTAGAATTGCTGCCGCCACCGACACCTGCTAGCAAGACGCTCTCCTGGGCCCGGGCTGGCTCCGCCCCCTTTTTGGGCCTCGAGGTGCCTCCCGCGGCCGCAGACGCGCGCCCTCTGGCGACCACGTCTGGACGCACACGGCCTGGTCCGCAGCCCCTGCTGGACGAAATCCCAGCCCCGCCGCGTGGCGACACAGGTGGCGCCTCTGCCATGGCGGGGAAACCTGCAAACTGACTTTCCGAACCAGCCACCCGTTCCTCCCAGGGAATACCAAACAGCTGGTAATCCGTGCAGAGCAAACCACCACGTCTTCACAACGGAGAAGAGCCCCGGCTCCTAAACAGGCCTGTGGAAGCAGCCGCGGGATTTTACTCCGCAGGACCTTCACCGGCTCTCAATCAGGCCACCGCAGCCACCTCATACATCTTAATAAACCCTCCATTAGAGAGAAACCTTTGAAACGAAATTGTCCAGTAATACGCACTTTCCAATCGGAACACATGGGAGTCTTTAAATATTTACCGCACATAAATAAAGCATGCTGTGTAGCGGGCGCTTCTGAGCACCTGCGCTCGCCACGAATCCAAGGGCGCTGGGTGTCAATATTGATGTACAAATAATAATAGTAAGCACAGAAACATAGGGCGCCGGGAGAGGTCTAACCGCGCCGTCCCCTGGAAAGAAACGTTTCTCAGGGCTGTTTCTGAAGGTGGGGCGTGTGTCTCCCTCCGGACCTGACCCGGAGCGAGTGGGGCCCGAGGTGGAGAAGGGCCCGAGCAGGCGCCGGAACAGGGCGGTGCACAGCCAGGGGTGCAGCTCCGCCACCTGCGGGGAGACCCGGCAGAGCCTGGCGGCGCCCTGGCTGCGTCCCCTGCCCTGGGCCTCGCTAAGGTCCGTGCGGGCTGCGCGGAGCTGGAGAAGGAAGCTGCGAATCCGGCGCGTCCCCGAGGCGGCCATGGGCGAGCAGGGGGGCGGGGTCCTGCGCCTCCGGCCACCGCGCAGTTTCTCCCCCTGCGGGAGCGGCTGCTCCAAGGCCGTCCCCGCTGCTCCCGGGGGAAGGGCATGGCCGCCGCGGTGGGCGCTGAGCAGGTGGGCTCCGGGCGCCCGGACTCCCAGGCTGCGCTCCCTGCCAGGCCCAGAGGGTGCGGCCGGGGGAGGCGCCCAGGAGGCCGCCAGGGCCGGGAAGCCTGAGCTCCGGCCCAACTGTGGACAGGTCCTGCCCCTCCGGCTGAGAGTGTGGGCATCACCCACGGAGACGCCCGTGAAACAGAGGGGGCGCCGCCCACCCCACCTGTGGGATCGCGGCGGGGCGGGGCATCGGAGGGAAGGGGGCGTCAGGGGTCCCCGGGGCCCCGCGAGGAACGCTCAGCGCGACCGGGAGGTGGGCGCGCGGCTGGGACAGGGAGGGGCCGCAGAACTCGCCCCTTCTTCGGCAGTTTAGCCCGCGAAGAAGCGGCACCGCGTCCCCCACCAACGAGGAAACGGGGGCGCCTAAGGGCCCCGGGGCGCTCGCGGAGAAGCGCCGGGCTCCGCTGCCCCGGGGGAACTGCCCGGGACGCGGGCGTGGGATCCCGTGAGGTCTCGCGGCCGCCCCTGGCCCGCGGCCACTCTCCCTGTGTGCTTGGGAAACGGAACCCAGAGGCCTGACCTGCTCTGGTGGGGACCGAGACGCCGACACCACCCGCTGGCGAGCGGAAGCCTCCGGGGTCCCGGGCGCACTCGCCCTCTGGCGGCCGGCCTTGGAATGGACGCCGCCGCGACCGGACTCCATTCCCGTCCATCAAACCCACAAGGTCAGATGCAATCTATTGGTTACAGCCGCCTCTGGTTACTATGGCAACGGGAGACATGGTTGAACCCGAAGTGTGATTAAGCTGCTCCTTGTTCCATATTAACTTGGGAAGGAAAACAGCTTCATTCCCGCTTTTCCACACTCCCGCCTCTGTGCAGGCCATGTCCCGGCCCTCGGGGCTTCCAAGCCTGGACTCTCCTCCCACGCGGGCCCTGCCGACTTCTGCGGGCAGCACGGGACCAGGCCACAGACGCCCAGGCAGCCTGGGATGTGATGGACTGCTCTGCAGGTAGGGCGCCCACCCCCCCCTCATATTCGTGGGCAAGGTTCAGGCCCAGCGCAGCGGGCTGCTCCCCCGGAAGTGTGCGCAAAACCCTTCAGCCTGGGCCCTATTCCTCGATGCAGAAGGGCGTAGAGCCCACAGGACTATGTGAGAATTAAAAGGGATAATCCATGAAAGGCGCTTCAAACCTAAATTTAATTTAAAATTTGTACTTAGAATAGTTTTATAGAAAAGTTGCAGGTGGCACGGAGGTTACCCTTCCTTTGTTGCATCTGACATGGGTGTGCACGCCCCGCACACCAACGAGCCAATACTGATGCACTATTCTCACCTGAAGCCCTTCTTTTACTCCGATTGTTTATTTTTCCATTTTTACCTAATGTCCTTTTTCTGCTCAGGATCCCAGATCACATCTGGTGCTCCTGTCTCCCTAGGCTCTTCTTGGTGGTGATGGCTTCTCCAATTCTCCTTGTTTTTAGTGACCTTGGCAGTTTGGAGAGTACTGCTCAGCTATTTTGTAGAATGTCTCTCAATTTGGGTTGGTTTTTCTGATGTTTTTAATGATTAGGTTGGGGTTAAGGGGCTTGGGGTGACACTCACGTGATATGATGTCAGCAGTGCATACTCCCAGCACGACTACAGCAGCCACCATTGTTGACTTTGATCTCCTGGCTGAGATGGGTCAGGTTTCTCTGTGGCAAAGTGACTTTTTCCTTCTTTCCAGGCTGTCCTCTTTGGAAGGAAGTCATTCTGCTCAGCCCACACTTACCCAGCTGGGAGTTAGGCAGCACCTCCTGGAGGGCGGAGTGTCTCAGTGACTATTTAGAATTCTCCTGAGGCAAGATGTGCCTTTCCTCCTCCATTTGTTTATTTAATCAGCCATCTATATCAGCGCGGACTCCTGGGTATTTATTTTATACGTTAAGTCTTAATTCAGTACATTTTTTATTGGCTTGTTCTTAGCGTTGGCCATTGGGAGGTCTTTCAATTCCTTCCTGTGCTCCTTTAACATGCTGTTAGCATTCTGCTTTTCTAGCACTGACTTCCTTTCTGGCACTACCGGATGCTCCAGGCTCATCTTGTATATTTCCTGCCCCAGTCCCAGAATTGCCCTTTGCCTTAAGCAACTCTGTTTCCCTTCACTGGAAAATGGTATTAGAAACCAAGCTCTGGACACAGAGCTTACTTGCTGCAATTGGGGGCCATTGCTTCAAGAGGGACTTTTAAAAAATCTAGCACACAGTAACTGCTCAATAATTGTTGGTTATCAATATTATTAATACATAGCAGACATTGTACCGAGGGCAAGGGATGTAACTGGCATGTGGGATCAGTCCTCGCTAGACTCACAGCCTGGGGGCAAAGATGCACTTGTGAAAAATTCTGCTGCACTGTGAGAAGGACTTTGATGGATACCCAAGGTGTTAAGGGGCACAATAAAGCAGCATTAGAAATGCCACAAAGGACCATGGATGTAAATTACCCTCCACTGGACTGTTACATGAAAGAAGCAAGCTACACAATAGCATCAATTGTATGATCCCAGCTTTGTCATATAAACGAGAGAGAGAAAGAGAGAGAGCACGCACATGCATTTCAGGAGGTGATTTTTATTTCTAGTATTGTATAGTGTGTGGAAGTAACTGGTATAGTTGCGGTGATGTTCACTATCCTTCCCTCTGAGTGGTGATATTATGGGTAAAGTTCTATGCATTCCTTTTTATGCTTATCTGGATTTTCTGAAATAACTTCATGAATGTGTACAACTCCTTTAAAGGAATGTTTGAAAGCTAGAAGAAGGGAACTGGTTTGCTTTCTAGTCAGAGGTTCCACGGGTCCCTGCCGAGATGCCAGGCAGCCCTGTGGGAGGGGCAGGAACCTGTGGGTATTGGCGGCTGGTGTCTTCATGCCTGCAGGCCATGCTGCCCACCACCTGCCCCGGTGAGTGGTGGGGTTGCTGGTCTTTGGGGCCTGACAGCCACACTGGGGGAATACCGAGGTTCAGTGAGGGCTGGAGAGTTTTGTATAACTGTAGGGGGTACCAGTACAATTGTTGCACGCATAGATTGCATCGTGATCAAGCCAGAGCTTTTAGGGCAGCCAGCACCCAAATAACATACATGGCACCCAGTAAGTAATTTTTCATCTTCCATTCCCTTCCACCCTCTCACCTGCCGAGTCTCTGTTGTCTATCTAATTGCTATTTTGTTCACTTCTATCTGCAGGGCACAGAGTAGGTGCTCAATAAATTTCTTTAAAAGAATTTATTTGAGAACCACCAAAATGTTGGTACTTGCAGTGTCATAATCAGAAATGTGAATTTTGCTTTTGGGCCAACAGGACCATGCTCATCCGCTTTCCTGTACCATCATCTGAGCCAAGTTATCTTTGCGGCTGTCCCACCAGGCCCATTCTTGGAATTCTAGGGGTTCTTTGACCTCTGGAAACCTGGAGCCCACACCTGTGATGCCCAAGGGGAGGGTGCCTGCACTTGCTGCCCCTTCCATCCTTCCCTGCCCTTGGGGTTCGGCCCTTGGCCCCAACCACACACTCAGCTTGACTCTGGACCCCAGGTGGCCTGCCCTGAGGACAAAGAACATCTTTCAAGTGGCCAGCCCTGGAACTAAGGGTCCACCCTGCTCAGGCCTAGCCAGCAGCCACACTCACCTCACTGGGGAGGACTCAAGCCCCTGCGGGAGCTGCTGTCTGTCTCTAGTGACAGACCTGGGGACAGAGCTAAGGCCAGGAGCCAGCAGTGCTGAGAGTAATCGGGGGCATGGTGGAAGGTCCTATGCAGCAGGGCCCCAAGGGGTGAGGACTGTGAGGTCGGGCAGGGGTTCAGGACAGAAGTGGTCCCACCGGGAATATATGACTCACCAGGGAACATCAGTGGGTGACTGACATGGAGGCTCTTTGGGAGACAAGCTTGGGAGTGCACCATGGGGTGTTCTGCACAGCTCTGTGGGCACCACACTTAGGGACAAGAGTAATTTCTGAGCCTAAGGAGGGATGGGGATGAGCCCCACTTGACTTATGGGAGTCAAAGCCTGTGAGATGGGGGTCTGCAGGGCAACTGGCCAGGAGGGGGCCCTGAGCTAACCCCCATGGTACCTCAGGACAGCTTTGGGGTACTCAGGATGAGTGCTCCCCGTGTGAGACAGCACCTCCCAGAGCTAGGTTATTTTGCAGGATCTTTTCACATGAGCAGCAAAAGCATTTCAGACTTGTGATTTTTGCTGATCTCCCTGTCCACTCACCTTGTTTCTTCGGATCCCACAGAGAATCCTTTAAAATCCCACTATGCCCCCGGGACAAAGTGCTCAGCACAGTACACCACCACACACATCCGCGTTGCTCAGATCGAAGGGACACAAAATAGAGACCCATTGGCCAGGTTGAACACACAGCATTAGGCTTCTGGCCGTTGTCTGGGAGTCCCGCGTCAGAAGGTCCAGACCACCTCCTGCTGGAAACCAACACCCTCCCCACCCCAAATCCCATCACCAGAGCTGAGTATGCCATAATTTATTTCACTTTTGTTAGGTTTGCTTTTTCTGATTGCCAAAAATATTAACTCCCGGGTTCGTGGCAGATTGTTATTTTCACTCTTTGTTTTGACACTCTTAATTTGGCTTGTTGTTTCTGAGGTATATAAGTTTTAAAATTTTTATAGCTACATTTGTTGACCTTTTTAATTTTTTGAGACAGGGTCTCACTCTGTCACCCAGGCTGGAGTGCGGTGGCATGATCAAGACCCACTGCAACCTCAACCTCCTGGGCTCAAAAGATCCTCCCACCTCAGCCTCCTAAGTAGCTACAGGCATGAACTACTACATGAACTACAGGCATGACTACAGGCATGAACCATCACACCTGGATATTTTTGTATTTTTTGTAGAGACCATGTTTTGCCATGTTGCCCAGGCTGGTCATCAATTCCTGAGCTCAAACAATCTGCCTTCCTTGGCCTCTCAAAGTGCTGGGATTACAGGTGTGAGCCACTGCTCCCAGCCTGACCTTTCCTTGATAATTTCTTTTACTGCATAGAAAGTCAACTTTCCTATGGGAAAATACAATAAAATTCAATTCACTCATTCGCATAATATACATTAATTCTAGGGGGATTAATCTAAACATTTTTAAACTAAAAATATGTATAAAACAGAAAGATAGGAAAACATGTATGTCACTTGGGGTAGGGAAGGGCCTCTCAAAATAATACTCAAAATAGATAAAACTTCATAAGAGTAAAATGATAGATTTGGTCACATAAACTTCTAAATGGCAAAAGGCACTCTATCTACGTATATTATCAACAATGAGCTAAAATCTTTTCTACATAAGGCATCATTACAAGTAAATAAGGAAAAGACAGTCTGGACACAGTGGTTCACACCTGTAATCACAGCACTTCAGGAGGCTGAGGCAAGAGGATAGCTTGAGCCTAGGAGTTCAAAACTAGCTAAACCTCATCTCTGCAAAAATTAAAAAATATATTAGCCAGGCATGGTGGCACATACCTGTAGTCCCAATTACTGTGGAGGCTGTGTTGGGAGGACTGCTTAAGCCCAGGAGGTTGGGGCTACAGTGAACCGAGATCGTGAGCCACTATACCCCAGCCTGGGCAACAGAGTGAGACTGTCTCAAAAACATATTAAAAATAAGAAATAAGGAACAAAGCCATGTAAATGATATGGACAAGCTATTCACAGAAGGAATTTAACTGGTTTAAAATGTCCAGCCATACAAGTTAATTAGGCAAAATGCAATTAAAACAAAAATGTAGGCCGGGTGCGGTGGCTTAAGCCTGTAATCCCAGCACTTTGGGAGGCCGAGGCGGGTGGATCACGAGGTCAAAAGATCGAGACCATCTTGATCAACCTGGTGAAACCCCGTCTCTACTAAAAATACAAAAAATTAGCTGGACATGGTGGCGCATGCCTGTAATCCCAGCTACTCGGGAGGCTGAGGCAGGAGAATTGCCTGAACCCAGGAGGCAGAGGTTGCGGTGAGCCGAGATCGCACCATTGCACTCCAGCCTGGGTAACAAAAGCGAAACCCCACCTCAAAAAATAAATAAAAATAAAAATAAAAATAAAACAAAAATGTATTGGCATTTTACTATCTACCAGTTGGCAAAAATTGAGAATATCTTTTGTTGGTGACGGTATAAAGGAACATGAACATTCATACAGTGTTGGGGGGAATTTGAGTCAATGTCACCTTTGTAGAGGAATTTACAATAGCTATTAATATTTTTAATGAATACATCCTTAGACTCAGCAATTACAAAGCTAGAAATGTTTTCTATTTCAATACTTGCACATTGCAAAAAGTATCTAACAGGATGTTCACTGAAGCACTACTTGTAATTAAAAAAACATGGAAATAAATGTACATTTTGGGATGGTTTAAATAAGCTATAGTACTATATGCTATAGAATGTTCTGCTTTTAATAAAAAGAATAAAAGATATTCACATACCCTAAAAAGGAAAGATATTTATGAAATATTAAGCAGTGGGGATGGGATGGGGAAAACAAGTTGTAGAATAATATCTATTTTTGTGTTAGAGGATTTTTTTAAAATGTCTTCTATTTATACCTCATTTCTTCTTTCTTGTTAATGAAAATTGCAAGGGTGTTAATTTACTTTTGCTTTCTGCTTGGGATAAACTGACATATTTTTTATGCATAAAAGTCTTATTTTAATTATTTATTTCCATATTTAATTGTACTTTATTTTCTCTTTGACAATTTTTATTTAAGAAAATGGCTTTTAATGTTCTGACTAGTATGTTGGAAGAGTTTTTGTGTTTGTTCAAAGTTGTATCCATAATTTCTAGTTTATTGGATACTAATTAGAGAATGTGACCTGGTCAGTTTCTACTTCTGGGAGCTCTCTGAGATTTTCTTTGAGTGCTGGTGTATTAGTCTATTTTCACACTGTTATGAAGACATATCTAAGACTGGGTAAGTTATAAAGAAACTAGGTTTAATTAGCTCATGGTTCTGTGGGCTGCATAAGCTTCTGTTTCTGGAGAGGCCTCAAGAAACTTATAATCATGGCAGAAGGCAAAGGGAAAGCAGGTATATATTCACGTGGTTGGCAGAAGAGAGAGAGTGAAAGCAAGAAAGAGAAAGAGAGAGAAGTGCTACTTGCTTTCAAACAACCAGATCTTGTGAGAATTCACTCACTATCAGAAGTACAGTAAGATGGAAATCTGCCTCCATGATCCAATCACCTCCCACCAGGTTTCTCCCCCAACACTGGGAATTACAATTCAGCATGACATTTGGGTGGGGATGTAGGGCCAAACCATATCATTCTGCCCATGGACCCTCCCAAATCTCAAGTTCTTCTCACATGTCAAAACACAATCATGTGATCCCAACAACCACCCAAAATCTTAACTCATTCCAGCATTAACTCAAAAGTCATTTATGCTCAAAAGTGTATGAGCATACACTGTTAGAAGCAGCCAGGTCACATCTTGAATGCTTTGCTGCTTAGAAATTTTGTCTGCTCAATACCCTAAATCATCTCTCTCAAGTTCAAAGTTCAAAAGATCCCTAGAGCAGGGGCACAATATCACCACTCTCTTTGCTAAAGCATATCAGGAGAGACTGTTACTCCAGTTCCCAAAAAGTTCATCATCTCTATCTCTACCTTAGCCTGGACTTCACTATTGATATCATTATCAGCATTTTGGCCACAACAATTCTACAAGTCCCTAGAAAGTTCCAAGCTTTCCCTCATCTTCCTATCTTCTGAGCCCTCCAAACTGTTCCAACCTCTGCCTGTTACCCAGTCCCAAAGTCACTTCCACATTTCCAGGTATCTTTATAGCAATGCCCCACTTCTCTGGAACCAATTTTCTATATTAGTACTTTTTCACACGGGTATAAATAAATACCTGAGATTGGATAATTTATAAAGAAAGGAGATTTAATCAGCTCATGATTCTGAGGGATATCAGGGTTCTGCTTCTGGGGAGGCCTCAGGAAATTTACAATCAGGCAGAAGGTGAAAGGGAAGCAGGCACTTATTCACATGACTGGCAGGAGAGAGAGAGAAAAGTGCTATACACTTGAACTCACTCACTATCACAAGAACAGCAAGGAGAAAATCCACCCCCGTGATCCAGTCACCTCCCACCAAATTCCCCTGCAACATTGGGGAATACAATTCAACATGAGATTCGGGTGGAGACACAGTCAATCCCTATCAGCTGGTATACATATTGTGTATGTTTGATGAGTTCTTGAAGAAATGATGTACACTCTGTCAGTTGCATCAGCACCCATATCACTACACCTTATATTTTCTACATCTTCATTCATTTCTTACCTCCTTGTTCTACCACAGACCATAGAATCAGCACAAGCATGTTAAGTTCTCCCATAAATGTCATGTTCTGTTCATTTCTCACATTCTGCTCTCATGAAGGATGTCTTGAGTCCATTTCATAAAGGTCATAATCTTTCACAAGCATGATAAGCATGAGATTTCTAAATGTTTGCCTGCTTCATATGGGAAATACTTGTAAGAGGAAGGCTTTTTCTTTAAAACTTCCTGGTACCTTATCCTGCAAAGATGTTCAAATAGCCTAAATTGTTTTGCTTTCACTTCCTCCTTTCTGGGTAAGGGAACATATGACCTGGCACACATGAGTCCCACCCATTCTGTCCTCTCTTACCATCTTTCTCTCTGACTGCATCATGGTGGGCTACTGTAAATGGGGAAGGCAAATGGTTGAGGATAACCCAGCTCAGCAGCCAGAGCCCCACCAGTGACATTTGGGCCACTCTGCTGAATTCTTCCTGGGACAGCTGCCCAGAGTGTCTGTTGGGATCTCCCAGCAGGCTTGAGATGGATGCAGTTTGCCTTCTTCCTCAGACCATGCAGAACCTGGAAGAATGGTCCACCCACCTGGATGCTTCCAGTTCTCTGCCCAGCTCTGCCACTGTAGACAAAGGTTTTTTTCTGGGGGACTCAGCCACCCAGAATGCATTGGGCCTGCCCATCCCCACCACCATCATACCTGCCTGGGCTGAGAAGAGTGTTTGTTGGTAGGAATAACCTGGCATTAGGTAGAGAACCTTCTATATCTGAAGCTCTCTGGGCACCATCAGGGAGGGTTCTTGTGCCTGGTGTTCAGCAGAGGCTCTGCACCTTGAATTTGGGTGCTGATAGCACATGAGGAAAATATATAATATGATACCCATGGATATATTTCTCAGCCCCTCACAACTGACAACACACCTGGCAAAAATTATCAATCCCAGTGACCAAAATGTTAAAGTATGACTACACTTTCTGCAGGTGAAACTGTAGGGAAAGAGGCACTCTTGTACATTGCTGGTGGTAGTGCAAATGGTAAAACCCTTTCGGGAAGGGAATATGGCCATAGCCAACAAAGCTTCATATGGATTTACCTTTTGCTCTAGGAATGCAGCTTCTGGAATCTACCCTAAAGATGCAACACCGACAAAATGAAAATAGAAATACACAAGGTTATTTGCTGCAGCATTAAATTGAAAGTATTGGGAATGGGCTAATGACCATATGGAAGAGGGTGATTGAATAAACTATGGTGCGTCTACTCAATAGAGTGCTGTACAAGAAAGAGGAAGGCCCTCGTGAGCTGTTAGCGACTTTCAGGGCATACTGTCAAGTGAAAAAGAAAGTTCAAAAAAGATTGATATCGTTATGTGTAAGAAAAGGGAAAATAATAAAATATACCTGTATCCACTCATTTGTGCAAAAAAATGGAAAAGATCAACCAGA
Source organism: Callimico goeldii (assembly GCA_963573925.1). Classification (NCBI taxonomy): domain Eukaryota; kingdom Metazoa; phylum Chordata; class Mammalia; order Primates; family Cebidae; genus Callimico; species Callimico goeldii. Next base: position 11,303 of record CAUYOR010009114.1, read on the forward strand.
AATGAATGAGATTGATACCTGCATGGTGGCAGGAAGGAAAAAGGTAGAAATGATGTGAACAGGTGTAAGGGGAAGAAAAAAAGGACCCTTCCCTGAGGATGATATTTGCATAGTTCTGACTTTTAGAACCATGTTAGTTCACATACTAAAAAAAAAAAATGTTAATGAACAAGAGAAGGGGGACACTCAAAATGGAATCCAAACAGAAACAAGTGAACCTAAATGTACTTCAGATAAACAACATAAGCACACTGAAGAAAGAGAAAAAGAACTAACTCAAGATGATTTCTGAGCACAGCATTGTATTCACACTTTAGCACTTCAGGCTAAAATTTTAAAAAATGCTGTAGAAAACAAAGATTGAACTCCAATAAGTCAATTTGTCTTTCATAGTGGTATAGGTTAGCAATTCCAAAACTACTTTATGTACATTTTAGAATTGAGCAGAGAGGTAAATATATAATGAATATTGAGAGCCAAGTTCTTCACTGCTGCCAAGCAAATTTATAAAAGTGGAAAAGAGGAAAGTTAGAATGAACCCTGCGATGTTGGATTAAAACTGAACATGTCAGCATGGATGGATAGACAGGCAGACAGACAGATACACACACACACACACACACACACACACACACACATTTCCTAGCTCTGCTGCTGATGAGATAATAGCTGTAATGGGCACACCTAGGGCCCAGATCTTGGTTTCTAACTACCATTCTCCAGTAAAAGGAACCAAGGCTCCTTGGAGAAATGAGTGATTTCCAGGAGGATACAGGAAAAAGCAAAATAAATCTACAATATCATGTTGTGCCAGAAATTAAGGAATCTTCAAAGAAAGATGAGAGTGTATCAAAAGGACACAGGAGCTGGCATGAAGGAGGATCCCACAACCTAATCTGGAACACTTTGAACACCAAAATAAATCATGGCAGCAATGGGTTATAGTCCATAGAATGCAGTAAGAATCCACGAGTCCAAACAGAAATAGGTACATTTAAAATAATAAAGAGAAAGAAGGAAAAGCTCTTTCTTACAGTCAAATCCTAAGTCAATGCAGAAGGAATTATGGTGTTTTTAAAAAATCTTCATTGGGCAGCTGTCATCATAATTGTTTTGGGCAAGAAGCAGCAATGAGCACTAAAACTAGTAGGTAAGAATTTTACAAGAAAAAGGTAATTACGGAGTTTCCAAGAACCACCCCCATGACACTTAATACTAACAAATAACTAAATGAAAATAACTTTACAGTAGAGAACCCGGGCATATACCACCCTAACCAGGTGGAAGTTCACATCAACAGTAAAGAGACAAATAGGGACCAGACGCAGTGGCTCATGCCTGTAATCCCAGCACTTTGGGAGGTTGAGGAGGGCTGATCACTAGGTCAGGAGTTCAAGACAAGCCTGGCCAACACGGTGAAACCTGATCTCTACCAAAAAACAAAAATTAACTGGGTGTGGTGGCACACACCTGTAATCCCAGCTACTCAGGAGGCTGAGGCAGGAGAACTGCTTGAACCCAGGAGACAGAGGTTGCAGTGAGCCGAGATCACACCACTGCACTCCAGCCTGGGCAACAGAGCAAGACTCCGTCTCAAAAAAAAAAAGGTCTGGGAAAGCAGGACAAGTAAACACGGTGTGTGACTCTTAACCAGCTCATGGGGGAAGGGGAAAAGATTACGGTAAAGGACACTGGTGGGATCCAAGCGAGGTCTGTAGATTAGATACATTGTGGTAGCAGTGCTGACTTCCTTATTTTGTTCATTGTACCTTGGTTATATAAGAAAATTCTTGTTTTTATAAAATACACACTGAAATATGTAGGGAAAGAGACATCATGTCTGCAGTTTCCTCTCAATGGTAACAAGTAAGATGTCACATAGAACTATAAAGCAAATGTAAATATTCACATTTGGGGATTTTGAGTAAAAGGAACTTTGTGTTATCTCTGCAACTTCCCCGTGGATCTGAAATTATTCCAAAAAGAAAGTTGCTTAAACTTCAGGCATCCCCACATGTGAACAAGAGAAAGAACATCATTCAGGCTTGCAAGCTAAACCCCTAAAAATCAACTGGTTCTTCTTATAGGGTCTCTTTAGGAGAGAGAAGTCCTAGGAGCTTCAGCTCACCAGAAAGGCCCTGTGAAAATGTCTCAGTAGACCATCCTAGAGCTTACAAAGAAGGCCCAGCTGTCCTGCTCTGCAGCACCCACAGCCCTGCACCTCAAGAGACTCATTGGAAATTCAATGGACTTTCTGTACGAGTCTAAAGGGAATGAAAGCACAGTTCAGGGGCAGCTGTCTACATATTTAAGGTCAGTAATATCACCCTCCTATTTCTTCACTCAGAATCTTGCCTTCCATCTCCTGAATAGCTTCCCACGCTCAGCACTGCTGACATTTTGGGCCAGGTGATCTTTGCTGTGGGACTGTCCTGTGCACTGTGGGATGTGGCAGCTCCCAGGGCCTTACCCACCAGAAGCAAGTAGGGGCAAAATCTGCCCTGGTTGAGACCCACTGCTGTAGAGTCACCAATTCAGCAATGTTGTGATACAAATCCAAACTCATTTCATTCTTGGAAATGTTCCCAAAGTATCCGGCCTTCCTGCTGATGTACTAACATTCGTGACAATCTGAGCCAGTGCCTGCCATTATTTTGAGATGCAATTTTATGTTTCTTTGTTTTTTTTTCTTGTTTGTTGTTTGTTTTTTTTTTTTTGAGACAGAGTTTTGCTGCAATGCCCAGGCTGGAGTGCAATGGCACAATCTCGGTTCACTGCAGCCTCCACCTCTTGGGTTCAAGTGATTCTCCTGCCCCAGTCTCCCAACTAGCTGGGACTACAGGCATGGGCCACCATGCCCGACTGATTTTTGTATTTTTAGTAGAGATCGGGTTTCAACATATTGGCCAGGTTGATCTCAAACTTCTGACCTCAAGTCATCCACCCACCTCAGTCTCCCAAATTGCTGGGATGATAGGTGTGAATCATAGCACCCAGCCTTGTTTTGGTATTTTTTTTAACATTTATTGATAACTTAGTAAGTACCAAGCAATGTATGAAGCACTGTACATGCACTTTCTCTTTTGATTCTAAAATCACACCTAGGAGGCTTAGCATGTATTCTTTGCCAGAAAACAACCAAAAGTTAGTTATAAGCAATTTCTATACATGCCTACTACACCTACCCACAAGCAGGCCCCTGCAAAGTTCCCGGAGGCATGGCGGGCTCTGAGACGCATCCACAACCCTGAGGCCTGAAGTAGCAAAGCCCACAATGCTACCAAAATGGCACCCAAAGCACAATGTGTCCCACACATAAAACTATGCTCTTCACTATCATGAACACAAGTGCTTACCTGCCATGTTCCTTATCATTTTTTGACTTTCTTCAGAAGACAGAAAGCTGGCTAGTGATTGTCATTTGCAAAGATGAAAATAATTTGCAAGGAACTGTTGTTAGTGTAAAGCAGAGGTCAGCAAACTCTCTCTGTCAAGGCCCAGAGAGTAAATATTTTCGGCTTTGCGGCCGTAGAATCTCTGTTCCGACAACCTGCCTCTGCCGCTGCAGTGTGAAAGCAGCCACAAGCAATATGTAAATGCATGAAAATTGCATGATAAGTGGCACATGTCACCAAATAGTGTTCTTTTGATTTCCTTTTTCCCAACAATTTAAATAGTAGTCTTAGCTTGCAGGCAGCACAACAGGCGGCAGGTTAGATTTGGCCCAAGAGCCACGGTTTGCTGAACTTTGGTTTCACAATAGTGAAAACATGGAATCAGCCTAGGTGCTCATCAACAGTGGATTGGATAAAGAAAATGTGCCATGTGTACACCATGGAATACTACACAGCCATTAAAAAGAATAAAATCGTGTCATTTGCAGCAACATGGATGCAACTGGAGGCCATGATCTTAAGTGAATTAATGCAGGAATAGAAAACCAAATACCAACGTTCTAAACACTGAATACACATGAGCACAAAGATGGGAGTGACAAACACTGAGACTACTGGAAAGGGAGGGAGAATGTTGGGCGGCCGAGACAGGTGGGTCATCTGAGGTCAGGGGTTCCAGACCGGCCTGGCCAACATGGTGAAACCCCATCTCTACTAAAAAATACAAAACTTAGCCGGTCATGGTGGCACATGCCTGTAATCCCAGCTACTCAGGAGATGGGGGCAGGCGAATCACTTGAACCTGGGAGGCAGAGGTTGCAGTGAGCTGAAACTATGCCACTGCACTGCAGCCTGGGTAACAGAATGAGACTCCATCTCCAAAAAAAAGGAAGAGGAGCGTAGGCTGAAAATCTATCAGGTCCTATGCTCACTACCTGGGTGATGGGACCCATACTCCAAACCTCAGCATAATGCAATATGCCCTGTAACAAACCTATGTCAACCTCCTGGAACCAAAACTTAAAAAATAAAATAAAGTAAGAAACATCTTAATCCCAACCAAGCTGGGAGGGACCCTGGACATCAGCTCAAATTAAGGATAAAGAAGCAGAAGTCGGAATCAGAAAGAAATGAACAAAGGCACCTATTCCCATCACCCAAGAGGCTTACAAACAAACTTCATATATTTGGAATGTGAAAATCAGAAAGCACTTGGGTCAGCATGCCTTAACACTGCCCCATACTGCTGTCCACACAAATGAGTTTCGTCTTAGCTCGGGCTGATCTGAACAAGCCACACACCCTGTCTCTGAGTGCGTTCATCACTAAGGCTGCTCTCTGAGCAGCGGGATTGGTTTTGCCAACAAAATGCACACAGAAGCCCCTTTCTGACTGAGGGCAGGGCTGGATTCTGGGAGAGAATTTCACCTCCAATCCCAGCTCTCCAGAGGGGAAGGTGGGTGTTCCAACTCACAGCAGGCAAGGCTCAGGTAGACACCCATGGCAGTAACAAAATGCAGACACCAACCCGCTACCAGCAAGTCATATGGGATGTGACTCGGAACGTGGGCAGACACACAGTGAGCATTCTGCACTCAGCGCAGTTCCCACTTAAGTGAACAGCAGTCAGAATACTCTAAAGGTGCCAAGAAGTAAAGGGGGGGGGATGCAGTTTTTGAACCTGCTGTGACAATGGAGCTGCCTTTGAAAACAAGGGAAAATTCCTGCAATGCAGAATCCCTAGATACAGTGCAGCCTGCTTTTTGTCCAGAATGGAAACAACTGGAAGGTGGAAATACTCATGTTTTCCTTCTGCAGGTACTGCTGCTGTGTGAGATGCTTCCAACACTGAGAAGCACTCCAACAATCCTAGTAGTCTATAGTAATAACTTATCAATAAACCCCAACCAGTATGGGCCTTGCAAGGCCATGAGAAGTACTTGGCTGTGTTATCTCACTCAGTCCTCATAGCTCTGTGAGACCAATGCTTCATAAGCCCCATTTTTGCAGATAGGAGCCCCCAAGTTAGAAGTCAACTCATGTGAGATCCCACAGCCAGAGGCTGAGCCAGAATTCAAACATGGGCTGCCAGTCTCAGAGCGTCTGTCCTCAATCCCTGTTCTACCCAGCCTACAGCAGCAGGCACCTGTAACTTACACTTCATCAGGGATTGGATTGGATCTAGGGGATTGTTGGTGTCAAATACATTTCATTTTCCTTTAACAAGTGAAACAGAGTCCTAAGTATTTATGATGACTCTCAGCTACCGGGGTATTCCATCAGCTGCAACTGGCCATGAACCAACATTGTGTCCCTTCACACAGCAACATTCATTCAGTTTCATGTCTTAGTACTAGGAAACAGAAAGATGGTCACTGATCCTCAAGGACATCCCATTTAGAAGAAGAAAAGATGGGACATCACTTCCAACATAGTGTGCTCCTCTGGGACCAGTAATGTCCAGAACAGTAAAAGTACAAAGAAAAACTAACCCAACCCAGAGAGGCATCAAGGAAAGCAAGAAAGAAGAGGTGAGGCTTAAGTGGTTACTGAGGAACAACTAACAGTGTGCCAGAATGAGAAGGTGAGAAGGATGCCCCGGGCAGAGGGGCCATCTGGAAAAAGAATGGCTGCTTCTGAAATCCCCCAGAATTTCAGAAGGGGCTGCAAGACGGATGTCTATGGAGGCATTGTCCAGATGCAAAGAGAGAGCCACGTGGAAACACCCAACTTGTCATTTTGGGATTTGAACTTTATCCAGAAGCTTCCCAGAAGTCGCTGGAAGATTTAAGAAAGGTCCTAGCCAGGTTTGCATTTTTGGTAGGTAGCTCTCTCCACTGACAGGGCAGGGAGAATAGGATGGGAAGGGCTGTAACCAGGTCAGGCGCGGTGGCTCACACCCGTAATCCCAGCACTTTGGGAGGCTGAGGCAGGCAGATCACCTGAGGTCAGGAGTTAGAAACCAGCCTGACCACCATGGTGAAACCTCATGTCTACTAAAAATACAAAAACAAGCTGGGCGTGGTGGCACATGCCTGTAGTCCCAGCTACTCAAGAGGCTGAGGCAGGAGAATTGCTTGAACCCAGGAGGCAGAGTTTGCCGTGAGCCATTGCATTCCAGCCAGGGTGACAGAGCAAGACTCCATCTAAAAAAATAAAACAAAACCAAAACGGCCATAACAAGGGGCATGGAGAGCTGTAAGAAGCTGTAATCCAGGTGAGAAGTCACGAGGAACTTACTCAAGGCTATTTCATCAGCAGGGATGAAGAGAGGTGGATACATTCAAGAAATAATGGTGAGAAATTAACTGCTAGCAACATATGTAATACAGATATCCCAGGTGGAAAATGTGTGTAACCTCTCTGACCAAAACAAAAAATTGACTCATGGAGCTAAGGACAGATGTGTGACCCCAAGAGAGTCAACCCATTGGCTTGCCAGTGACTTTTCTGAGCGTGGCTCAAGGAAGAACTAGGCTGGTCAGATTCTGTCTTTAGAGACTCAGAGATTCGCAGATGCTAGAGCTGAAAGGCCGTAGAGTGAGCACATGTTAGGTTGGTGGCCAGGTTGGATCATCCACAAGATGGCAGAGAAAACCATGGGGTAGGTGGGTAGAACAGCGTCCAGGGGTCACAGGCGGGAAGGCCGTGTGGCCTTCAGGAGCTGGAAGAAGAGTGTAACCGACGGCTGGGTTCCAGGGGCTCCCAGCACCAGTTCACAGGAAGCCTGGGTTCCTTCTCTTCCTGCTCGTCTTGACATCACTGCCTCCTCACAGCAAACTCCCATTTTCACCTGTTCTAACCCGAGAGGCTCTGTCTCTCACAGCACAAAAGTCTTAATTAGAACAAGTCCTTTAACAAACAGTAAAAAGGGAAAACATTCCAGTAGAAAAATGGACAAAAGACATGAACAGGAGATCCACAAAAGACTACAGCTAGCCAATTAACATATGAAAAAACGTCCATCTTCACTTCTAATTTGGCAAAGATTTGGAAAGTCATAATAGCTGGGAAAATGTCACTCATTCGTCACGGAAATGCAATTTAGCATCTTTTTCTAAAGAGCAATTTGGCAACATGTAATAAAGCCTTAAGACTTTCCTCATCCTTTGACCCACCAAATCCACTTCTGAGAATTTATCCTAAGGAAATGCTAAATCAGTTCTAAGTTGATATGATTTACGAGCCAAATCTGAGCTAAGAAAATACAAAGATTTAAATACTGAAGCTGTTCATTGCAGGGGTCACTTGTGGAAGCTACCATTCAGAAGGAACATAAATGTTCACCAATAAGAAACTGGTTAAATTAAGTATAGAATGAATCAATAGGTAGATAGAACTACTAAATATTTAACAATAAAATAATGTTTAAAATCAAATGAACTGAAAATTGACTTTTTTTGGTGGAAGCTATATATATGTGTGTGTGTATACATGTGTGCATGTGTATATACACACACATACATACATAAACTATACTATACTTTTGTATACTATATACAATATACTATACTTTTGTAAAATAAAACTTAAAAATATATTTATCCACACTTTGTACATATGTATTACATGTATACACCCACACACCACATATACCATATAAACACTATATATATATATATATATATATATATATATATATATATATATATAGAGAGAGAGAGAGAGAGAGAGAGAGAGAGAGAGGGCCATGAGTCACTTAGCAGGGCTATGTTCTGAGAAATGCATTGTTAGGTGATTTCATTACTGTGCAAACATTGTAGGGTGCACTTATACAAACCTAGATGGTATCACTTACGACACACTGAGGCTAAATGGTATAGGCCATCGATCCTCAGCTACAAGCCTGTACAGCACAACCGTACTGAATACTCCAGGCAGTTAACACAATGGTAAGTACTTGTGTATCTAAACACAGAAAAGATACGGTAAGAACATGCTGTTATAGGCTGGGCACAGTAGCTCACGCCTGTAATCCCGACACTTTGGGAGGCCGAGGCAGGCAGATAACTTGAGGTCATGGGTTAGAGACCAGCCTGGCCAACATAGTGAAACCCCATCTCTACTAAAACTACAAAGATTACCTAGGCATGCTGACACACTCATGTAGTCCCAACTACTCGGGAGGTTGAGGCAGGAGAATTACATGAACCTGGTAGGTAGAGGTTGAAGTGAGCTGAGATCGCACCCCTGCACTTCAGCCTGGGAGGCAGAGCGAGACTCCATCTCAAAAAAAAAGTTGTAGTGAGCCAAGATCATGCCATTTCACTCCAGCCTGGGCAACAAGATCGAAACTCTGTCTCAGAGAAAAAAAAAAAAAAAGGTAACAACAAGCTAAGGTTAGTTTATCATTGGAGTTTTTGGGTTTTTGTTTTTGTTTTTTTGAGACAGGGTCTCATTCTGTCACCCAGCCTAGAGTGCAGTGGCACGATCTCGGCCCATTGCAAACTCTGCCTCCTGGGTTCAAGTGATTCTCCTGCCTCAGCATCCCGAGTAACTGGGACTATAAGCCTGCACCACCAGGCCCTGCTAATTTTTGTATTTTCAGTACAGATGGAGTTTCACCATGTTGGCCAGGCTGGTCTCAATGTGCTGCACAGGTGCACTATTTTTTCTCTTTTATTCCATATTAATGTTATCCTTTATTACCGTTTATACCATATTTTTACTGTAACTTTTCTATGTTTACATATAGTTAGGTACACAAATACTTACCATTGTGTTACAGCTGCCTTCAGTATTCGGGATAGTCGCATGTTGTACAGGCTTGTAGCCTAGAGCTATGACTAGACTACATGGCCTAAGTGTGCAGCAGGCAATCTAGGTTTGTGAAAGTCACTCTGTGTGGGCGGCAAGAGCATCAGGAAGAAGAGCAAAGGGATGCTGGGCTTAATACCTAGGTGATCTGTTGATCTGTATAGCAAATCACCATGGCACACATTTACCCATGTAACAAACCCACACATACACTTCCGAACTTAAATACCAGTTGAAGGGGACTGAGCACGGTGGCTCACGCCTGTAATCCCAGCACTTTGGGAGGCCAAGGCAGGCAGATCACCTGAGGTCAAGCGTTTGAGACCAGCAGGGCCAACATGGTGAAACCTTGTCTCTACTAAAAATACAAAAATTAGCTGGGTGTAGTGGCACATGCCTGTAGTCCCAGCCACTCAGGAGGCTGAGACAGAAGAATCGCTTGAACCCTGGAAGCCGAGGTTGCAGCGAGCTTTAGACTTCCTAAAGCTGATTGTGCACTGTGTGGACCTAGGCTCAGGTGCATGACTGTGTCTTCATTTTTAGCAAAAAAGTATAAAAGTAAAAAACAGTTAGAAAATAGAAAAAAAGCTTATAGAATAAAGATATAAAGAAAAGAAACAGTGCACTCCAGCCTGGGTGACAGAGAGATTCTGTCTCAAAAAAAAAAAAAGGGAAAAACATGCATTCTTGTGCCGTTTGCACAGTGATGGAATCATCTACAGATACATTCTCAGAATGTGTCCCTATTATAAGCAACACTTGACTATATATATATATATTAGAGATGTAGATAGCCAGAGATATCACTCTGTGTGTCTATGCCAAATACTAAGAGTAGTTCTCAGTGAATGGCCCTAGACATATTTTTCTTGCTTGTTTTTCTTTTTACCATTTTGTATTCTACAATAATGTGGAATTTTTATAATAAGGTATTGTTTTCCTAAGCAGTTCAATTGGGTGCAAGAGCAGATGACAATCCTGTCACTCCCTATTCCTGGCAGCCACCTCCACTGCACGGCACCAGGTTCTTGTTGGTGTGTCCTCAACATCTCCTGACCTTTTCTCCCTTTCTGTCCACCCTCAGCTCCCTGCTCCACTCCAAGCCCACGGTGTCTCTTGTCAATACTATTACAACATGACATCATTACCTCTCTCTGACCATCTGTCACCCACCCTGCCGCTAGAGTGATCCCCTAAGTAAAAACCACGTGGTGCCCCCCTCTCTTACTCTACTTGAGATCCTTTCATGGTCTCCCTTTGCTAAGAAATCAAGTACAAAGGCCGGGCGCAGTGGCTCACACCTGTAATCCCAGCATTTTGGGAGGCCTAGGCAGGTGGATCATCTGAGGTCAGGAGTTCAAGACCAGCCTGGGCAACATGGTGAAACCCCATCTCTACTAAAAATACAAAAATTAGCTGGGCATGGTAGTAGACACCTGTAATCTCAGCTACTTGGGAGGCTAAAGCAGGAAAATTGCTGGAACCTGGGAAGCAGAAGTATTAGTGAGCCAAGATTGCGCCATTGCGCTCTGATACCAGTGACGAGAGTGAGACTCTGTCTCAAAAAAAAAAAAAGAGAGAGAGAAATAAAGTACAAAATCTTCAGTGTGGGCTGAGGAGTCCTCTAGGACCCAACTCCAGGGTCCCTCTAAGACCTCATCTGCGTAGAGTGGTTAAAGTTACGTCCTCCAGAATCTGAGGGCCTAAGTTCAAGTCCTGGTTTTGCTGCTCACTCCACTTCCCTGTGCTCAGCTTTTCCATGCGTCCCCACCTGCCTCCTGCAGAGCTCTGGGGGCACTGCCTGGCACGTGGTAAGCACTCAGCAGATGTTCCCTGTCACTGTCAGGGTGTGAGCACCTCGCATATTGATTATTGAGGGGAAAGGAAAAGGGATCACTGGAATGCTTCTGGGCTTTCTGATTGCGTCATTAGCAGGAAAGCAGAGCTGTTACCAACAAAATTCCCCAAAGGAAACAGGTTTGAGGAGTTCAGCTTTAGACTTCCTAAAGCTCCTGGGGGGGAGCACTGGAGCTCCGGAAGGGCATGCAGCTCAGAGACAGTCTCTAGTTACCAGCGGACCGGTGGTTGTAAAAGCTGTGGAGTGGACAAGTTGATCCAAGGGAATTAGACGGGTGAACAGAACCTCAGAGAACATCAACATTCAAAGAATCTGCTGGGAAAAAAAAAGGAACCCCATGAAAACCAGAGAAACTGGCTTGAAAGCAGGGGACAAAAGGCAAGGCTAGCACCCCAGAAGCAAGAAAAAGGAGAGTGCCGAGGGGAAGGGGGTAGCTGAAGAGCCAGGCACTTGGGTCTCGCCAGTCTGTGAGCACGTGTGTTGGCTGTAACAGGCTGGCAGTCACCAGAGCTCACTCTTCTCAATGTCAGAATCCTCATGAGGTGGAAATAAGGACATAATCCAAGTATGTTTCTTGTCACATATCTGGGGTTTTTGTTGTTTGATTTTTTTTGTTGGGGGCAGTGGTTCTTGCTTCAATCTCACGTCTCTTATAAGACTCTTCCCAGCTATCCTTCTAAATAGGCTACTTATGTTTCCTCCGTCCCTGGCATCCTTGACCCCTTGCTTGGTTCTACTTACCCTTCTTTCTACCTCACGCTCACCTAACTTGCTGCATGATTGGCTGATTCCCGTCCTCATTTCTTTTCTGAGTCTAAACTAGCTACAGGAGGGGAGGATGCTTTTTTCGTTTGTTTGCTGATATAGTCCAAGCACTTAGAACACAGTGGTACCTAGTGGATGTACCGTAAATGTTTGTTGACGAAACAGTTTTGATATGATTATAGGCCCACAGCCAGGACTCTTAGGAGTGGACTGGGAAGACAGCCTATTGCCCAAAACTTTGCCCATCTGTAAAAACTCTCTGAAAACGTCCCCAGGACCAGCCTTCCTCCCTTCTCAGCAGTGCTGATGAGAACAAACGCCTCTTTCATTTTCATTTTAGGCAGCTGCCTCGCCCCTGCCCCTGAATACACTTGAGCTTGAGGCATGGACCTCTGCAAAGCGCTGGTGGGGAGGAACCCGACAGTCTCCCCAGGTAGCAACCCCCTGCGCAGCTGCTGTAATAAAGGAACAGACCTGAGAGGCAGAACCCATTGGTCTCACTGCCCCCGAAACAGGGCACAGAGGAGAGGGCTCCTCCCCATCACCCTCAGCTGCACCTCGTCTTCTCTCAACATCAAAAACAGCTCTCCAACAATTTTTGTAATGGAACAGAAAAACTGTTCTTTATCAAGATAGAGCGAGACAGCCATGTGCTTCTCATAAAACTGATTACAGAGACCAGATGAAAAGTCGAAGGGGTCAGGCTGCATTTCGCATTCCCTCCGTGTTCTCCGTCGGTGAAATGTTTTCCATTATATTCGTTAAAAGTTCACCACCATCTGATAAAAATCTTGAGAAAGGGCATTCGTGTTGCTAAATTAGCCCTAAAAGGGGACAACTTAAAGTAAAATAAATCTGACTTAAACATGAGCTCAGGTTACCTGCCTCAGACTTCCAGAAGGGGGGGTGGCTAGGGAGCATTCGAAAGGAGCTCATCCAGCCGGCCACAGTGGCGCCCAAGGACTAGGAAGGGTGGCAGTTTCTCCACAGTTATAATTGGAACACTTTGGCCAGGCGTGGTGGCTCATGCCTGGAATCTCAGCACTTTGGGAGGCCAACGCTGAAGGATCACTTGAGGCCAGGAGTTTAAAACCAGCTTGGGCAATACAGCCATGCTCCCATCTCTACAGAAAAAAATGTGTTTTACCTTTGCCGGCTGTGGTGGGATGCACTTACAGGCCTAGCTACTCAGGAGACTCAGCTGGGAAGATCACTTGAGACCTGTCGTTTGTGGCTGCAGTAACTCTGATCACACCATTGCATTCCAGCCTGGGTGACAGAGCAAGACCCTGTCATAAAAATAAAATAAAATGCACACTCATATTTGCTTTTGTACATTTACAATCTGTAAAGGCCTTTCACTCTGACTTATGAATTATAAACCTTCTCATAGGTGTTTAAACCCTAACTAGTCATTTTTGCCATTACTGTATCAGTCAGTCGTTTATTCATTTAACAAACAAACTGAGGGCCAGGCCTCTGCTCATAAAAAGACCCAGTGCCTGCCTCATGGAACAAGGTCCATTACTGTGGCATAAAAACAAAACAAAATAGATAATTTAGAAACAAATTGTATTAATTGTTTAAAAAATCGTCCAGTATTTCTCTCAGAGATAACAACCATTAACATTTTGGTAAGATTCTTTCCAACATTTTCTGCACATAAGTACAGAAATAAATGGGTGATTACAAAAATTAAATATTCTGCATCATATGGCAGAGCCTGTTTTTCCATGAAATACTATATATTTCATTAAATACTCATCTACAGAAGCAATTTTAATGGCTTCCTGTCTCAAATTCTTTTCCAGAATTTTTATTCATTGGTCAGTTAAGAAGTGTTCCTTTTCAAACCTCTGTGGTGCTGGACCTGGGGACACACGGACTTTTCAGGAAAGGCAGGACAATCTCATCTCAGTTCAAAGGAAGGAAAAAAGATTAACTCCCCTGTAAAGTGGTAGAGAACATCCCAGAGGTATGATAAAGTGTTGGATAAATTTTGTTTGGGGAAGCTGGGGAGGACTTTGACCTACATCTGAGTTTAAATTGATGGGAATGGACATTTAAGCCAGAAAATAAGAAATTCTAGAAGATAGAATATTTATCTTTTCTCCTTTACCCCATCCTCTTTCCAGCAACCCCAAAGAGTTCTATATCCCTAACCCCCATCCCTATATGTGAGCTAATTCTGTCCCCTGGAGTTGAAATGCCTACCACCCTCATCCATAGCTATCAAGATTCTCCTGTGTTTCCTGCCCCTGCACTGAGTTGAGAGATTTCTGACCCTTTTTCTATAATGCCCAACAATGGTTTAAAGTAACACACATGACTTCCACTTTGAAGAAACAGAGAGACCCAAACAGGACCACATGAGAAGTGTATTGAATGCACTAAAAATAAAGTATTGCAAAAGTCAATGAACCTCCAGAGAGTGGATACGGAATCACAAAGAATGAGTAAGCCTGCATGTTTCCAGCCAAGACAAATACTCTTTTACCATAACTCCCAGTGTTCATGAAAGGAATCAATTGCAGAAATGTCCCTGAGTCTGCAGCAGCTGTTTTCAAAAAACATTTCACCCAACACAGACTTATGACCCACTCCCAATAGGAAAGCAACTTGGAAGAACGGGGAGGAAGTAACATTTGAAGAGTTCCCCAGGAGATTCCAATATGGTCCCTGACATCTCCCATACAGATTACAGCTCTGTACCATAGATATAATGAGGTGTGCAAATGCGGTTAGTGCTCTAATAAGTCAGATCCACAATCTTCTAATAGCTTAAAGGCTGCAGGAGCACTTTCTGGTACATGCCTATATGCTGAAAGAAAACTCAGAATGTTTTGCTGTCAAATGATCTAGAAGGGAAACAACCCAAATGTTTATTATGGAGAACAGATAAACCAAATGTGGTATATACAGCTGATGGAATCCTCTTCAGTCATAAAATGATGGAACTTCCGATACGTGATAAAACATGGACTGACCTTGAAAACATTATGCTAAGCGAAATGACCCAATGCATTCCAGAGGTGCCTAAAATACTCAGAGTGACAGAAACAGAAAGGAGAATGGTGATTTCCAGAGTCTGGGAAGAGATATGGGTAAGTTGTGTTTAATGGGTGCAGAGTTTCTGCTTAGGAAGAGGAAAAACTGTTGGTGATGGTTGCCCAATGATGTAAATGTACTTAATGACACTAAACTGTACACTTAAAATGGTTAAAATGATAATTTTGTGTTTTGTATATTTTATCATGATAAAAAAAAATTCACGGATCCCAAAGCAATTAGGAGGGGGGAAAATGCATTGTTGAGTACCCCCAAATCTCCAGAGAATGAACAAATCCAGTGCCTGGAGTACTGAGGGTGAACACAGCTCACAAGGATCTATGTGATGCTCCTGAGAAGCCTCCGCTAGTCCAAGGAGGCACCCACAATGCAAATCATTTGGAAGACTGTAAGGAAAGAGCCCTAACCACTAATTGCTGCTCCAGCTCTTCTTAAAAGCATTGTAGAAATAGAATTTTATGTATAGTTTTTATTTGTTTCCGAGAAATTCTCATAAGCATTGAATTCCCCTGGGAGCTCTAATGAGTCTGAAATGTTTTCCTGCTGAAACATGGTAACACATGATCACCTAGCAATGAGAGGTTCTGAAAAAATAAAGGCACTTAGTCAAGTTGGTGATCCTTTATGGTATGGAAATCTTTCAATATTATATTATGTATTTATTCCATGACATAGCAAACAGTCTATAAAATATAACTTTTTCTTCAAGACTCAAGGTCACAATTATGCATAGAAATAGAAATTACTGGTACAGGGCATCTGACAAACTCAGCCTTCCTTCAGCCCCTCTCAGCCTTCCTCCAGCCCCTAAGCATACAAGCACACAGTAGGAGTTTTAAATTTTTAATTGGTGAAGCAAGTAGCCTTCAATGTGCTTTCTTGAAAATGGCTGCACTTCTTACCACTCACCTTCTTTTCATAAAACTGACGTAGTGACTCAGAGGGAAATTCATAGCATTAAATGCTTATGTATTAGTCCATTCTTTGCTATAAAAATACTACCCGAGACTGGGTAACTTATCAAAGAAAGAGAGTTAATTGAATCACAGTTCCACATGGCTGAGGAGGCCTTGGGAAACTTACAATCATGGGCAAAGGCGAAGGGGAAGCAAGGCACATCTTACATGGCAGCAGGTGAGAGAGAGAGTGAAGGAGGAACAAGGAACTGCCAAATACTTACAAAACCATCAGATCTCATGAGAACTCACTCATCATCAAGAGAAGAGCAGAAGGGATACTGCCCCCCTGATCCAGTCACCTCCCACTAGGTGTCTCCCTTGACACATGGGGATTATAATTCAAGAGGAGATTTGGGTGGGGACACAGCCAAATCATTTCAGCTTATATTAGAAATTTTGAAATGTCTCAGATCAATAATCTCAGCTTCCACCTTAGGAAATTAGAAAAAAAAGAGAAAAATAAATCTAAAGCAAGCATACGGAAGGAAATAATATATATAAGAACCAGAAACCAGTGAAACTGAAAACAAAACAATAATAGGGAAAGGTCAATGAAGCAAAAAGCTGGTTCTTTGAAAAAATCAATGCAATTTATAATCTTCAAGCCAGAGTGACAAGTGAAAAGACTCAAATTTGCAATATCAGGAATGAAAATGAACGTATAGTGAGAGGCAGCCCTGCCAGACATTAAATGGTTAATGAAGGAATACCAAGAACCATTCTACTTACATAAATTCAACAGCTTAGATGAAATAAATGAATTATTGAATGCCAATTGCCAAAATTCACCCAAGATGAACTAGATAGCCTGACTAGCCCTCTGACATTAAAAAACTTGAATTTATAGCTTAAAACTTTACAAGAAGGAAAACTCCATTACCAGATAGTTTCACTGGTGGCTTCTACCAAACACTGTAAAAAAGAAATAACACCAATTCCACATGATCTCTTTCAGAAAGAAGAGGGAGCACATCCCAACATATTTTGATGAGGCCATCATTATCCTGATAACTAAACTAGACAAAGACAATACAAGCAAGAAAAAAAAACCCTACAAACTAATGTTCCTCATGACTAGCAACATAAAACTCCTCAACAAAAAATTATCACATCAAATCCAGCAATATGTTCTTGATCTTGGACTTCCCAGCCCTTTGAACAATGAGAAAATTCATTTCTGTTGTGTAAGCCACCCACTCTGTGGTATTTTGTTACAGTAAATCAAGAAGACTAATACAACAGGGATACATATTAGAGTGAAAGAAATAAAAATGTACCTGTTCACAGGCAACATGAATGTCTACAAAGAGAATCCTAAGGATTACACTCGTACACACACCAGTTGTATTTCCACATAGTAGCAATGTGCAATTGAAAATCAAAATTTAAAAATAAACATTTAGAATAACTCCCACCAAAATGAAATGTTTAGGAATATATCTAACAAAACGTGTACAGAATCTGTACATGAATCTGTACAAAACCTGAAAAATAGAAAATGCTCATGAAAGACATAAATAAGTGGAGAGACTTAATATGTTCATGAATTGGGAGAGTCAGCATAGTAAAGATGTCAGTTCTCCCCAAAATCATCGCTAAATTTAATACAATTTTAATCAATATTCTAGCAAAATTTTAAAAGATACATAAAAACAAATTCTAGGCCGGGCATGGTGGCTCACGCCTGTAATCCTAGTATTTTGGGATGCCAAAGTGGGTGGATCACCTAAGGTCAGGAGTTTGAGACCAGCGTGGGCAACATGACAAAATCCCGTCTCTACTAAAAATACCAAAAAAAAAAAAAATGAACCAAGTATGATGGCAGGCGCCTATAATCCCAGCTACTTGGGAGGCTGAGGCAGGAGAATCACTTGAATCCAGTGGCAGAGATTGCAGTGAGCCAAGATCATGCCATTGCACTCCAGCCTGGGCAGCAAGAGTGAAACTCTGTCAAAAGAAAAAACTAAAATATCTGTGGAAAGGCAAAGAAATTAGAGTAGGAAAACCATGTTGAAAACGGATAAAATCAAAGGAAATGCACTACTCAGTTTTAAGATGTATGATACAATGATAGTAATCAATATAGTGTGGTATTAATAAAGAGTTAGATCCATCGAACAATATCAAACCCAAATATAGACCCACATAAATATGACCAATTGATTTTTGACAGATGTGCAACAGCGATTCAATGGAGGAAGGATGAGTTTTTCAATAAATCGTGTTGAAACACATTATATTGGATAGTCAAAGCCCCCCCAAAATTAGACATCTTCTGAAACATCACAGTTCATCCAAACAATAACTCAAAATAGAACATACATCTAAATGTAAAACATAAAACTATGAGACATTTAGGATAAAACATAAGAGAAAATCTTGATAACCTGGGGTTAGACAAAGAGTTCTTAGACATGGTACCCACAGCTCAATCCATAAATTTTTTAAAACGTTGAAAGATTGGACTTCCATCAAAATTTAGAACTTTTAATCTATGAAAGGCACTTTTAAGAGAATGGAAACACAGATTACAGACTGGGAGAAAGTATTTACAAGTCACATATCCAACAAGGACTTGGATCATAAATGTGTAAAGAAGACACAGCCGTCAGAAAAGAGCTTGATTTAAAAATGGGCAGGAACCTTAACAGATACTTTATAAATGGCATATGTGAATGGCCAATAAGCATGTGAAAAGATGTTCCACACCGTTAGCAGACAGGAAAATGCAAATGAAAACCTCATGAGATATCATTACACGTCTATTAGAACGGCTGAGATTAAAAGCTACTGATAGTACTGAGTACTGACAAGATGCACAGCAACTGCCGCTGGGAATGCAGAATGGCACAGCCGCAACAGAAACCAGTTTGGAAGTCTCTTATAAACTAACACATATACTTAAGGTACACACACGATCCAGCTATTCCACCCCTAGGTACTTGCCCTAGAGAAATAAAAATGTATATTCACACAAAAATCAGTATACAAATGTTAATAACAGCTATATTTATAACCACCAAAAACTGGAAACAACCCAAACATTTTTCAGTCAACCAATGGATGACAAACTGAACATACCTTGACAATGAATGACTGGCCAGAAATAAAAAGGAAGAACTGACTGGTGTACCCAGCATGGAAGATGACTCTCAGAGACAGGGTGCCGAGGGAGAGAAGCCAGTCTCAAAGATGTTACACACTGCTCAGTTTAACTTATTTGTCATTCTCCAAAACACAAAGCTGTAGTGACAAGGAGCCTCGGGGTGAAGAGGAGCAGAGTGTGACTACAAAGGAAGGGCAGACGGAGGAAAGCAGGTTTCTGAGTAATGAGTTTCCTCTGAGTCCTGATTGTGGGGGCAGTTATATGAACCTGTCCGTGTGCTCGAACTCACAGAACTGTAGACACAAAGTCAATTTTATTGTGTGTTGATTTGGAAAGAATTTTAGTTGAACTATAACAAGAACTGCTTTCTACAAAATGAATGATAGACTCAACTCAACTGTTGGAACCATCTCCAGCTCAATTGCTTCTCTCCTCAACAAACTCTTCCTTTTCACTATTATTTTCTATGCTCGTTGATATGTATCAGAAATATATATATATATATATTTAGAGAGATAAATATATATGTATATATATACGTATATATTTGTGTTTATATTGATTTTTATTTTTTTATATTTATAGTTAGCGAGAGATTGAGAGTCTCTATCTCTTTCACATGCTGGATTGCTTTTATGTGAG
>CAUYOR010009116.1:0-17499 GCA_963573925.1 Callimico goeldii
CTACTTGGGAGGCTGAGGTCGGAGAATTGCCTGAACCCAGGAGGCGGAGGTTGCGGTGAGCCGAGATCGCGCCATTGCACTCCAGCCTGGGTAACAAGAGCGAAACTCCGTCTCAAAAAAAAAAAAAAAAAAAAAAAGAAATGAAACAAGACAAGAATGTCCACTATTTTTTTTAGAGTTTATTTGATTTTCTTTTAATGTAAACATAAGAAATAAAAGCCACATAAATTGTAGCATTCTTTTCAAAATAAAACTGCAATCAAAACTTGAATCTCCAAGCTCTGAACTCCATAAACAATTTTTTTTGGGGTGGTAGACTGTAATATTTTTATACCAGTATTTATCATTTGTGTGTCCATCCTTTAAAAATGATGGAAACTGTAGCACAATATGATGTGAAACATTGCTATATTAAAGGAAGTATTCCTGGCCCAGAAATGCTTTGTTTATAAGCAAGATTCCTGGGATTATATTTGAGAAAGTAGGAGAAATAGATTTCACACTGTTGAGAACACTAATCTCTTTTTAGTACTTCAAATTTAGGTGACATTGTTATCAGTCTCCTAAAATTATTTGCTCCTTGCCTTTTAAAGCCTGAAGTAAGAGTTTCTAAGGGTTATGTAAGTTATTTCTTAAACAGCAGGACTTAATGGGACACCTACAGGTCCAATTCCTTTTATTACATGTTAATTAACAGTGCTCTTCAAAAATCTTCCTTTACATTAAAGAAACTTCAGGGATCCAAACATATAGAGCACAGCCCTGCAAGTAACTTACTTTTAAAAAGAGGAGGGATGCCCACTTTTATTACCTCTGGTATTCAACATAGTACTGGAAGTCTTAACCAGAGCAATTATGCAAGAGAAAGGAATAAAAGGCATTCAAACTGGAGATAGTCAAATTATCTCTGTTTGCAGATTACATGATCTTATGCGCAGAAAAATCAAAAGACTTCACCAAAAAACGCTACTGATTTTTGCATGTGCATCGTTGGTTTTTGTATGTTGATTTTGTATCCTGCAACTTTACTGAATTTGTTTATCACGTTTGTTTATCAAATTCAGTAAAGTTGCAGGATACAAAATCAACATACAAAAACAATAGTATTTCTGTACAGGAATAATGAAATCGCTGAAAAAGAAAGCAAGAAGGCAAGGTGACTTACAATAGCTACAAAAATAAAATACCTAAGAATAAATTTAACTAAAAAGTGAAAGATTTCTATAAGAAAAACTATAAAACACTGGTGAAATAGATTAAAGATGACAAAACAAGTGGAAAGACATTTCATGCTCATGGATCAGAAAATTAATGTTGTTAAAATGATCATAGAGCCCAAAGCAATGTATAGATTCAATGTAATTCCTATCAAAATGCCAGTGTTTTTTTTTTTTTTACAGAAATAGAAAAACCTATCCTAAAATTCATATGGATTAGAAAAAGAGCCAGGATAGCCAAAGGAATTCTGAACAAAGAGAACAAAGTTGAAAGTGTCACACTACCAGACATCAAACTATAAGTCTACAGTAACCAAGACAGCATGATATTGGTATAAAAATAGACACATGGACCAATGCAAAAGACTAGAGAACCCAGAAATAAATCCACATATGTACAGCCAACTGATCTCTGACAAAGTCATCAAGAACATACACTGAGGAAAGAACACCCTCTTCAATAAAAGGTGCTGGGGAAACTGGCTAGCCATGTGCAGAAGAATGAAACTAGACGACTATCTCTCACTTATACAAAAATCAACTTGAGATAGAGTAAGAACTTAAACAGAAGACCTGAAACTATAAAACAGAAGAATAGGGAAAACTTTTCAGGACACTGTTCTAGGAAAAGATTTTTTGGTTAAGACCTCAAATGCACAGGTGACAAAAACAAAAATAGACAAATGAAACCATATTAAACAAAAAACCTTCTGCACAGCAAAATAAACAATCAACTGAGTAAATAGAAAACCTCTTGAATGACAGAAAATATTTGCAAACTACTTATCCAACAGGAGATCAACATCTAGAATCTAAAGGAAACTCAATTCAACAGTAAAAACAAAACAAAACAAAACATCCCATTTTTAAATGGGCAAAGGATACGAATAGACATTTCTCAAAAGAAGACATACAAACAGACAACAGGTATACGAAAAAATGCTCAACATCACTCATCATCAGGGAAATGCAAATCAAAACCACAATAAGGTATCATCTTAACCAATTAGAATGCCCATTATTAAAAAGAAAAAAAAAACAGATGTTGGCAAGGATGTAGAGAAAATACACTGTTGGTGGGATTGTAAATTAGTACAGCCACTATGGAAAACAGTATGGAGATTTCCCAAAAAACTAAAAATAGAATTGATCCCGTAATCCCATTATTGGATATTTTGCCAAAGGAAAAGAAATCAATATATCAAAATGATAAATGTACCCCCATGTTTATTGCAGCACTATTCACAGTAGCAAAGATAAGGATACAGCCTAAGCATCCATATGTGGCCTCTTAACAGATGAATGGATAAAGAAAATGTGGTATATTTACATAATGGAATTATTATTTGAACATAAAAAAGAATGAAATCATTTCATTTGCAGCAACATGAATGGAACTCAAGGTCATTATGTTAAGTGAGATAAGCAAGGCACAGAAAGACTGTTCTCATTCATACTTGGGAGCTAAAAAAGTTGCTCACAGAAAGGTAGAGTAGAATGATCAATACCAGAGACTAGGAAGGGTGTATGGGTGGAGGGGAAGGTGATGAAAATAGGTTAGTTAACAGGTATAAACATACTGTTAGATAGAAGCAATAAGTTCCAACATTCAATAGTAAAGTAGGGCAATTACAGTTAATAACAATGCATTTTTCAAAACAGCTAGAAGAGAGGACTTGAGAAATGTATCCAGCATACAGAAATAATAAATACTTGGGTGATGAATCTCCTAAATACCCTGATTTGATCATCACACATTCTACGCATGTAACAAAATTTCACATGCACCTCATAAATATGTACAAATATATCAAAAACAAAGGTAAATCTTATTATTTTTTATGTTATCAGCTCTTACACAGAAAAAGGTAAATATTTTTAAATTAAAAAAATAAATCTAAAAAAGGGATAACAATTAGAATAATTATTCTTCATACATACTTACATGCTTTAATGAGTTTCTTGGCCATATCTGTCTTCATTACATACTTGTGTATTTTTCTAATGAATTTATATTTTTTTTATCAAGTCCTTGTTAGTTTTTTCACAAAACTGTCTGTAACCCTTTTTTTTTTTTTTTTTTTTTTTAGACAAGGTCTCACTTTGTTGCCCAGGTTGAAGTGCAGTGGTTCAATTAAAGCTAACTGCAGCCTTGACCTCCTAAGCTCAAGCTATCCTCCCACTCAGCCACCCCAAGCAGCTGGGACTACAGGAGTATGCCACTACACTCAGCTAATTTTTTTTTTTTTTAGACAGAGACTTGCTCTGTTGTCCAGGCTGGAGTGCAGTGACGTGATCTTGGCTCACTGCAACCTCCACCTCCCAGGTTCAAACAATTCTCCTGTCTTAGCCTCCTGAGTAACTGGGACTATAGATGCATGCCACCACGCCTGGCTATTTTTTGTATTTTTAGTAGAGAAAAAGTTTCACCATATTGGTCAGGCTGGTCTTGAATTCCTGAATTCAGGTGATCCACCTGCCTCACCCTCCCAAAGTGCTGAAATTACAGGTGTGAGTTACTGTGCCCAGACCCGACCCAAGTAATCTCTAAATTTTTTGTAGAGACAGGGTCTCACTACGTTAACAAGGCTGGTCTTGAACTCCTGGCCTCAAATAATCCTTCTGAGACAAGGATTATAAATCAATCAATCAATCAATCAATAAGCAATCCTCTTGCTTCAGCCTCTCAAAGTGCTGGGATTACAGTCATGAGCCACCATGCCTGGCCTGTAATCTTTTTTAAAGTCTCATTTTATGGTTAATCAATTGGAAATTGTTTACTTTTTAGCTGATTCTTTTCTTCTGACCCTAACTTCTTTTATTGGGAATATATTCCATAGTGCTGAGGTATCAATTATGCTTTATAGACAATTTTACTAAATGGAAGATATTCTCAATTCTTATTTTTTTATATTGAAATATGTTACTATTTTAACCCAAATATTGACACAGGCACCATCTTTTTTACTTCACATAAGTTTTTTTTCCTCATTTTTGTTCTTTTGAGTGCATCATGAAATTTAGCTAAAATCCTACACCTTCTCAGTATCATATCATTCTGGCACAGAAAATTTTGTCCAATTAAAAGTACAGCCAAGTGCAGTGGCTCTTGTCTGTAATCCCAACACTTTGGGTGGCCAAGGCAGGAGGATTATTTGAATCCAGAAGTTTGTAGTGGCCTGGGAAACACTGTAAGATCCTGTTTCTACAAAAACAATAAATAAATAAATAAATAAATAAATAAATAAATAAATAAATAAATAAATAAATAAATAAATAAGAGCCCTATCAAAAGAGCCTTCACATGTCGAGATATTCCAAAGCATAATTACAGAATTTTAAAATTAAATCTTACACATATTTTGAACTCCAACTATGTAATATATTCAATTTTCACTTGCTCTTATAGGGGTACATTTCAATGTCTTCTTGTTTGCAAGCTTGGTTTTCAATAATTACAATTCTCTAAGTCTTCTAAAACTAGAGTGTTTGGTATTCTGTATTTCAGATACTTTATTTAAAGATTTTCTTTTTTTTTCTTTCTTTTTTTTTTGAGATGGAGTCTCATACTCCTGTCAGCTGGGCTGAAGTGCAATGGCGTGCTCTCAGCTCACTGCAACCTCTGACTCCCAGGAGCAAGTGATTCTCCTGCCTCAGCCTCCAAGTACTTGGGATTACAGGTGCCTGCCACCATGTTCAGTTAATTTTTTGTATTTTTAGTAGACACAGGGTTTCACTGTGTTGACCAGGCTGGTCTCAACTCCTGACCTCATGATCTGCCCACCTCAGCCTACCGAAGTACTGGGATTACAGGCATAAGCCACCGCACCAGATTTTCAACTATTTAAAAAGTAACCAAAGTTAGAGGGCCTATTTACAGAAAAATGTCAAGGCTGCGTTAGGACACATGGTTTGATATAGAAAAAAGTTATTTAAAGGCTCAAACCCTTCTAAAATTCTGTCTGGTTGATGATGTCCAACAAAGGGAGACCACATATACTACCACACTGAAGTACACATTTAATTTAACATGTGTCATTCTAAAAATTTTGCAATGGATAGTGCAGTTTTTCTGTGAATATATAAGAATACTTAAATTTATACAACTACAGCTCTTCTTTGGATTAACAAAATATTGTAGCTTATTTGGATACAATTGTGAATTATGTATGTACCGTGACTAATTTTAAGTACATTTCTTCTCTGTCAATTTCTCAATTTACTAAGAGCATTTGTTGTGCTCCAGCAAATTTGCAGTTATGTTTTCACTACAGAACCAAAGAATTTAAACCTGATTGTTGGATTTTGTTTTGGGGGCTTTTGATTACTGTTTTTTGGGGTTTTTTTTGAGCAGAGTATCTCTCTGTTGCTCAGGCTAGAGTGCAGTGGCACAATTTTGGTTCACTGCAACCTCCACCTACCTGGCTCAAGCTATCCTCCAACCTGTACCTTCTGAGTAGCTGGGACTACAGGTGTGCACCACCACACCCAGCTAACTTTTTTGTTTTTTTGTAGAGATGGGGTTTCACCATGTTGCCCAGCCTGGTATTAAACTCTTGGGCTCAAGTGATCCACCATCCTTGGCCTCCCAAAGTGCTGGGATTACAGGTGTGAGCCACCACACCTGGCCAATTATTGAATTTTGTAACTGAGCTTACAGTAACATTTACAATAATGTCAGAGTGTTCATCTTCAAAGACTGAACTTCTAAAAGGTTTGTTTTGATTTCATGAGGAATCAAATCCACAAAAATCATTATTATAATTAACTTTTTTGATTTTTCTATTTGAAGTATCTGAATACATTCATATAAAATTGACCTCATTTAACTATTTACAAATTATTTTTGCACTAAGCCAACACATTAAAAGCTGCTCTTTGATTACGAAAAACAACAACAATAACTTGTAGCTAGGCACAGCTGTGTACACCTGTAATCTCAGCTCTCAAGAGGGAGGCTGAGGAGGAAGGTTACTTGAGCCCAGGAGTTCCAGTCCAGTCCAGGGCAACATAGCAACACCCCATCTCTAAACAAACAAACAAAACAAAAACAAAATGCAATAAAAAAGTGAAACTAGAAGGAAGTTCATTTGATCTAAAAGTCATGCTCACACAATGATATGTAAGTGGACCTTCTGTAGATTGTTGTCTTTGGACACAATCTTTAAAAACTAATCATCAGTTTTTGAAGTAGATTCTGACGTTCTTCAGCAGATGTATATCTTTTGATTTTCACATGGTCATTTGAGACGACGGTACCCATGAGGGTGGTAAATATCAACCAACATTGCAAAAGTATCACATTCAATCATCTTTAAAAAACTGTACTAAACTATACATGAAATACATGTTTTACATTTTTTAGCTCTTCACAGCTAAAAATAATTATTAAGCAAATAAGAAACTGATAACAAACAATGCAATAGTTATACATTCACATCATATAATAAGTAACAAGGCCGGGTGCAGTGGCTTACGCCTGTAATCCTAGCACTTTAGGAGGCTGAGGCATGTGGATCACCTGAGGTCAGGAGTTTGAGACCAGCCTGGCCAACGTGGCGAAACTCCATCTCTGCTAAAAAGACAAAAATTAGCTGGACGTGATGGTAGGCACCTATAATCCCAGCTCTTCCACCCAGGGGGTGGAGGTTGGAGTGAGCCAAGATCATGCCACTTCACTCCAGCCTGGGTGAAAGAGCGAAATTTCGTCTCAAAAAATAAATTAAATAAATAAAAATAAAATAAAATAAAGTAACAAAATCACTGTTGCAAGAGAGTTCAAACTACTCTCAGCAGCACTGCTCAGCATCTAGTTCCCACACACGCATCATGTACCCATAACCTAACCCATAATTTCCCACGTTTCTCACTGACCCCGTTGATTTGTAGCCTGGAAGTTTCACACATCCTACAGGCTAACACAGAAAGAAACTATTTCCTAACTGGCTGGAATGCTTAACAGCTGGCATGGGTTACAGGGATATGTTTTATTATGTTTTGACTGGAAGGGTCTCGGGTTGACTTTCATATACAATCATACGTAAAAGTAAGCAGTCCATTCACTGCACATGAACATATCACACACTTCTAGCTAAGATTATGGCTGGATGCTGGAAGGATGAAATTACATGTACCTTGTGTGGGATACATGCTACATCAGATGAGATCATGAACAACAGACATAAACTGGGATTTTGCTAGGCAAACTGATATATATGGTCACTGTATCTGTAATTGAGTTGCTGTTTTCAAAAGGGACTTGGCAACATTCTGTGGCATTTTCTTACCACATAACCACAGGACTATATGCAAAGGGCCCTAGCTTTCTCTCATCTCCTGCTGCACTTTGTTCTTACCTCTATTATAAGAGGTACCACATTATACTCTAATTATCTGTTTATATACCTGTCATGCCCACAGCCTGTAAATCGTTGAAGAAGACTGGGTCTTTTGGTTTTGTATACCTAGTGCTAGTGACAATTAAGACATGCTTAGGAACATAGAATCAGGGCATCTAGAATCTATGGTGCAAAGAAAAAAAATAATTTTTATTCAAAAAAAAAAAAAGGAATGCTCATAGATGAACAAATGGATCAATAAAATGACCCAAATGAACTTAGAAAATGAAGTTGATGTCTCTTAGACCATACTTTTCATACTCTCTGAAAATACGGTATGGGATAGAAGTAGGAATTGGTAGGTGAGAACATGCTCGAACCTGCATTTTTTTTTGAGATGGAGTCTCACTATGTTGCCAGGCTGGAGTGCATGACCTCGGCTCACTGCAACCTTCAACTCCTGGGTGCAAGCGATTCCCCTGCCTCAGCTTCCCGAGTAGTTGGCACTACAGGTGTGGGCCACCATGCTCAGCTAATTTTTTGTACTTTCAGTAGAGACGGGGTTTCACCATGTTGGCCAGGATGGTCTTAATCTCCTGACCTCACGATCAGCCCACCTCGATCTCCCAAAGTGCTAGGATTGCAGGGGTGAGCCACTGCACTTGGCCTGAAACTGCATTTTTAACAAGCCCCCTGGGTGATTCTGATGTCAGTGGCTCATAGGACACCCTGCCTTCAGTCATGAGCTCAGCCCAAAGTAGAGAGAAGATGAAGTCTACAGTGCAGACACCAAAGGCAATTTCAATTTTGATCAAAATTCTTCTAACAACAGTGATTGAAGTCTTGGGAAGAGCCAAAATAAGTTGGCTCTATATTTACAGAAGAAGATGCTCCAGCAGAGGATTATTTCCCAAGGGAATAGAAGTGTACAAACATATGTCAGCAGATGAACCCAACCACACTCCACAGATGCTTTTACAGCCACCACAGTCCATGCTTAGAAACAGATCTGGGTTTCTTTTAAGAGAATATAGTTTAGTCAGTAGTCAGAGCTGAGAAAGAGTGGCTCCCTATTTAGCATTCTAGCTTCCTACAAATAGTAGAACTGGCTTTAAGGAAGTAAAAATTTCATTAAGCAATTTACTCCTTATGACTAGCTCTTTACCATTCCGTATTTTTTTGGCATCGGATTTAATTGGAATCTTTCATTCCTTTATCAAGTATTTATTTAATACCTACTAGGGGCCAGGCACTAGACTCAATGTTAATGAAAACAGAGATGAGGATGACAGTATTCTCGAGTATCCTGTAGAGTGGGAGAGACAAACGTGCCTCCAGTTGTAAAGTAGGAAGCGTGAGAATGTCGGTAAACTCAACAGGCTCCTCTCCTGGAACCACCCTCCACCCTGTGCTTCCAACATTTCTGCAGCTCCCAAACCTACCAGGCTTCCTGGCTTGAGAACAGGCTCACAATGCCTTTGCTTTCCACCTCCTCCCACTTAACCAATTTCTCTTCTTTCCTTCCAGCTTCAGCTCTTAGATGCAGTGCTGCAGTAATCCAATCTACATAAGCCAATCTTCATGCCATGATTATTTCCTTATAATACATTCCTAGAAATAGAATTTCTGGGCCAAAATGTAGGCAAAATATTAAAGCATTAAATGCAGCCTCCTAGATTGCCAAAGAAGAAGTGAATGCACCTATCTGCTCTGTACAAGAGTTCTCATTTCTATTGCCTTTTCAATGGTTGTCACTTTTTTTGTTAAATATTAACCAATTTTTAGATGAAAATGGTATCTTGGTTTAATTTGCATTCCTTAGACTACTCGTAATATTAAATAAAATAAAGATATTTCCCAATGAAGGTTTTTAAAAACCCATATACCCTATGTTTATGACTGAATGCAACCACCATGATCATTTTCTTCTGTTTTTTAAATGCTTTATATGCATTGAATGTAGCTGAAGACACAGTATGCTTAGAATTTGATAGTCTGCTCTTCTTTTTTTTTTTTCTAAGACAGAATCTTACTCACTCTATCTCCTAGGCTGGAGTGCAATGGTGTGATCTCAGCTCACTACAACGTTTACCTCCCAGGTTCAAGCAATTTTCCTGCCTCAGCCTCCCAAGTACCTGGGATTATAGGAATGCACCACCATGCCCAGCTAAGTTTTATATTTTTTGTAGAAACAGGGTTTCACCACATTGGCCAGGCTGGTCTTGACCTCCTGACCTCAAGTGATCCACCCACCTGGGCCTCCCAAAGTGTTGGGATTATAGGCATGAGCCACTGCACCCGGCCAATATTCTGCTCTTTTTTAACTTTACGAAAATATCATGATCATTTCCTTAGAATCTTTAAAGCCATTATTTTTCATGGTTGTTCACTAAGATAACACACACATACACATTTTTTTTTTAAAAAGTGTAATTTCTATTTCTACTTCCTCAAGAATGCAGAGGTTCTTTCATTCTCTACATTCTAAAGAAAACAGAAGAAGATAGATGATTTTTTTTTGTCCATCATATCCCTTATTTTCTTCCCACAGGAACCACAAAGCCCCCAAACTGGCCCAACCCTACCTATGAGTTGGATGAAAAGGATCCAAGAAACAATGGCTTCCTCACTGAAGACTTCATTGTGTGGATGCGGGCAGCTGCCTTTCCCACTTTCAAAAAACTGTATGGTCGACTCAATCAAACACACCATTTTAAGGAAGGCTTGCCTGCTGGTAATTATAGTTTCAACATAACCTATAATATCCTTTTATAGCCCTTTTCTTTCTGGAGATAGAAAACCTGGCTATTGGTTGTTGAGTTATCTCATTCTATGCTTTTCTATTTTCCAGTCAAATCTGTATACAAAAAAAAAAAATACGTGAGGGATGATAAAATTCTCCTAGTCCTTCTCCACGGGACTGACAGATTAACAACAGAAAAGCATATGAATTTTACGCTTTTACATTTACATGTGAGCCCTTACAAGAAAAATGGAGACCCAAAGAAGTAACTCGAGTCTAAGTGCTTGTACTAGGTTGAACAAAGAATGGCAATTGTAGAAATGTAACTAGGAAGACAAAGGTTAGTTTAGCAAGGTTTTTTTTTTTTTTTGTAGATTTGTCTCAATCTTGACGCTCTGTCTCTGGCGATAAGCATGTTTCTTTTCAGCTAGGTACAGTGGCTTGTGCCTATAAACCCAACACTTTGGGAGGTCAAGGTGGGAGGATTGCTTGAGCCCAGGAGTTCAAGACCAGCCCAGGCAATATAGTAAGACCCCTGTCTTTTTAAAACAATTTTGTAAAATTATCTGGCTGTGGTGGCACACACCTGTGGTCCTAGCTACTTGGGAGGCTGAGGTGGGAGGATCACTAGTGTCTTAGAGGTTGAGGCTGCAGGGATTGCACCACTGCACTCCAACTTAGGCAACAGAGCCAGACCCTGTCTCAAAAACAGTTTATTTTCTCCTGGTATAGAGAGGGCATTTTTCACATGAGAGTTTTATCTCCTGCTTTCAGAAGAAAAGGGGAAGTCACCAGCCTGGGCAACATTGTGAAACCCCATCTCTACAAAAAGTGCAAAAAGTTAGCTAGGCGTGGTGGTGCATGCCTGTACTCCCAGCTACTTGGGAGGCTGAGGCAGGTGCAGCCGTTGAGCCTGGGAGGTTGAGGCTGCAGTGAGACCTGACAGCACCACTAGCCTCCAGCCTGGGTGACAGAGTGAGCTCCTCCCCCCAAAAATAAAGAAAAGAAAAAAAGAAAGGGGCAGTCAGAGTGCCCTTCTTGCACTTGCTGTTTTTCAAGTGCCTTTAGCTCAAAATAATCAGTACACTGAAGTGGCCTATTTTGAGGTGGCATGTCCTGAACCCCTCGATTGTCATTCCATCCAAATATAGCTGTTTGTCTCTATATTATAT
Source organism: Callimico goeldii (assembly GCA_963573925.1). Lineage (NCBI taxonomy): Eukaryota > Metazoa > Chordata > Mammalia > Primates > Cebidae > Callimico > Callimico goeldii. The sequence goes on from CAUYOR010009116.1 coordinate 11,471, forward strand.
ACTGAAATGCAGAGTTTTAAATTTGTTTAGGAATAACTGTGAATAGCAGTGTCAGGTAAGAAGGTATGGGTATTTCTGGGAAGGACTATTTCTATTCCCTAAGAAAGGTTAAGCAACACTGGGCCTCGAGATCTGTTAAAAGACTGTGAGGAGAAGCATACCATATAGGATGGGAGGTGATGGGGGACTATGAAAATAAAGAGAGGAGTTTGATAATTAAATATAGACTGCAAATTACTAAAACTGGGACTATAGAACCTTTTATTCAAGGGAAAAGCATCATAGACCACAGAAGCTCTGGACTCGGGGGATAGGTCCAGTTCATCCAAATCCATGTGAGGTGTGTGACAAGCTCTGCACTGAAGATGCCATGTTTCTCCCTCCCCGTAGTACAAAGTCAGCATGTGGGAGTTGGTGCCCTGATTAGGGATATATGGTACAACTTAGGAGACACATGCTTATTTTTATTTTTATTTACATATTTACTTTTGAGACAGGGTCTTGCTCTGTTGCCCAGGCTGAAGTACAGTGGCACAGTCACATCTCATTGCAGTCTTGACCTCCCTGATTCAAGTGATCTTCCCACCTCAGTCTCTCAAGTAGCTTGGACTACAGGCACTCACCACCATGTCCAGCTAACTACCTCTTTTTTTTTTTTTTAAAGATGGGTCTCCCTTGTTGTCCAGGTTGACACATGCTTTAATATGAGAGTCTGAATTTTTTCACTTAATTTAAAAATACAAATGTAACTCTTAATTTGAAAACAAACAGGACTTAACTTTAGCATGGCACCAAACACTATCTTTAAGAAATTACATATTTAAACACAATTTACAGTAACTCTGGTCTTTAGATTTAATTTCTTTTTCTTTTTTTTTTTTTTTGAGACAGAGTCTGGTTCTGTTGCCAGGCGCCAGGCTGGAGTGCACTGGCACTATCATCTCAGCTCACTGCAACCTCCGCCTCCCGGGTTCAAGCAATTCTCCTGCCTCAGCCTCCTTAGTAGCTGGGACTACAGGCACATGCCACCACACCCAGCTACTTTTTGTATTTTTTTGTAGAGACAGGGATTCACCATGTTGGCCAGGATGGTCTCGATCTCTTGACCTTGTGATCCACCTGCCTCAGCCTCCCAAAGTGCTGGGATTACAGGCGCGAGCCACCGCGCCCAGCCTAGATTTAATTTTAAAGTCTCCTCTTGACTCTCCCTGAGGTAGAATTCTCTGGAGGCAGAATCTTTCCAGGGCTTTTACACAACTTTGAAATTGCAGCCCAATTGGGGTCAAGCACCGGCACTGCTGTGTTGATCCTCCCAAAACTTCCCACTAGGAGTTGTTCATAGAATCTTCCACCTCCTTAGTTCCTTCACCTTTCAGGGAGGCTGAGTAAGAAATTCTAGAGGAGAAGGGAATGACCGCATGTGCTCAAGTTCCCTGCTCCATCTTTTCTTCCTTTCCATCCTAGAAGAGGTGTGTGGACATCTCCATTCTGACAGGGAAGTGGGCACATTTCTCAGTCAGAAAGAACCCAAGGAGGAGCCACCATCTCTGTCTCTCAGCTTTTTATCTCCTTTGGTTTACTGGCGGAGGAGTATGCCTTCAGTTAGCAGGGTGTCTAATTCTATGAAAATGAAAATGAAAGCCACAAAGTGCCTCTCTTGTGGAGCATTATAGTTATAGATCAAAGAGTAAACCCCTTGAATAAGAATTTTAGCAAACTCCTCCCTCCCTTAAAAAAATTTAAGCAGAGATTGAAAGTTACTTAAAACTGGTCTCTCAGTCTGGGTGCGGTGGCTCACGCCTATAATCCCAGCACTTTGAGAGGCCGAGATGGGCGGATCATGAGGTCAGAAGATCGAGACCATCCTAGCCAACATAGTGAAACCCCATCCTACTAAAAATATAAAAATTAGCTGGGCATGGTGGCATGTGCCTGTGGTCCCAGCTACTCAGGAGGTTCAGGCAGGAAAATTGCTTGAACCCGAGAGGCAGAGGTTGCAGTGAGCCAAGATTGCACCACTGCAATCCAGCCTGGCAACAGAGTGAGACTCTGTCTCAAACACAACACACACACACACACACACACACACACACACACAAACTCGTCTCTCAAGTTGGGCCTTCTGATTCTGTCCATTTGGGGACTGCCTTGCCATTAAAGCAGTTATGGGTGCATTCAAGGAGCAGGGAAAGAAACTTCATACACTGCTATCCCACAATGCATTAAGTGACTTTGGGGTTGGGAGGATGAGGAAGGGCGTTATGTTCCCAATAAGAGAGGCATTCTGTTTCTCCAATCTAGACGTGCTCTTCCTGGGTGACTTCATTCACAGTCATGTCTTAATGCTAATCTCTCTCAAATCAAAACCTTCTGTGTACATAGAACTTCAGCTCTAAGCTTCAGGCCTATACCTGCACTAGCTGGGTAGAGCTCTGGCGTGAGTATTATCCCACCAGACTAAGAAATTGCCTACCACTTAAGGCAAAGAAAGATGTTCTTGTATGAGGAGAAGACCGTCTCATACAGAACTGAGGGAGGGAGAAAACAGGCAGATGGGTGGAGGTGGCACCCAAGGACCTGGTGACAATGAGGAATTCTGATGGAAAAGAAAAGAGAGAATAGTTTCCTAACAATTTCCCTTGTGTCTTTAAATAGCACGTTGCCAAATGACTTGAGGCCCTTTAATAGCTTTGCTGGGAAATGCCTCCGTCCTGTGCCGTTGCTATGAGAAGGCTTTCTTTGTTTATTAGTTTGGTTTACAAAAGGCACCAGATGTTTAAAAACCTCAGGCCACATATATAATCAAAATGACATCATCTAAATGCTAACGATAGCAAACCCACTTCAAACACTTGCTCCCCAGCAGTGGGGGATACTGGCCTTTTCAAAACCCAGATGAATGTACCACCTTTAGTTCGACCACCAAAAATGTTTTGCGACCTTTTTGTTTGTTTGTTCTTCACTTCCCTTGCAGAATTTTCCCTGAGGTAGGAATGCACACCTTAGCCTATTAAATAAAGGACTATAGCCTGCCCTGAGTCTCCTGATACATATATAAAAATTTAGGTTTGTATTCTTTTAATTTCCTTGAGTTTGCCAAAGGAAATTAAATATATTTGCTCATTATTTCAATTGTCTGTAAGTCATTTAGATCTTTGTCACAATCTCTTTTGTAGCTTACAACTATGTGGAGGGAAGGCTTGTTTTTATTCTCATTCCGGCAAGATACAGAGTACTGCTTGGTAAAGATTAAGTTGCACAATATGAGAGTAAATATTTAACCTTTTTTTTTTTTTTTGAGACAGATGCCAGGCTGGAGTGCAGTGGGGCGATCTCGGCTCACTGCAACCTCCACTTCCCGGGTTCAAGCAATTCTCCTGCCTCAGCCTCCCAAGTAGCTGGGACCACAGGCATGCACCACCATGCCCAGCTAATTTTTGTATTTTTTAGTAGAGACAGGGTTTCACCGTGGTCTCAATCTCTTAACCTCATGATCCGCCTGCCTCAGCCTCCCAAAGTGCTGGGATTACAGGCGTGATTAACCATTTTTTACCTGTAAAAAAAGAGCAATTTTCTACATGTCAACCTAATATTCAGTATATGCAATACTAAAAATGTGAAGTGTTGAGACAGATCCTTAACAGGTCTTCTTAGATTTTCCAGTAACCAGGTTCCAGGGAGAAAAATCAGTTGTTCTTTCCACCCTGACATGGTGTGGGGGGAATAGCCTTTTCTTAGGTCTTGCCTACACAGTAACAGGAGCTGTGACATGGTTGGCCTCCTTTGCCATGATGGCAATTCACACGATGCTGAAAAGCAAGAAAAGGTCCTTCTTCCATCAATAAAGTCAAGCTTTAAAAAGAAAAGGAGGAAGCAAAAAAGGACAGTGAACAGAAACAAAGATCTCTGAAGGGCTTGAAATGCCTGGGATGTTTCAACAACGGGAACTAGACTGACTGAACCAAAATCCATTTCAAATAGACAATGAAGAGAACTTTAGAGTTAAAAAGGAGAAGAGGGGAGGCATAATTATATGTAGTAAAATGTCCTTAGAATGGGGAGAATAAATCACCCTTGAACTCTAGACCGATTCTCCAGTATTTATTTGAAGTCCTTGAGCCCGGAGGCAGGTGAACTCTGCAAAAGAGTGCATCACCAGAAAAGAGCAAGCAACCTGGGGTACCGAAGATTAGGTAAGTCCTAACCATCAGATCAGGCTCCAATCATGAATCTTCACTGACTATTTACACATATACACCATGGAATACTATGCAGCCATAAAAAATGATGAATTCGTGTCCTTTGTAGGGACATGGATGAATATAAGAACAGAAAATCAAACACCACATGATCTCACTTATAGGCAGGTATTTAACAATGAGAACACATGGACACAGGGAGAGGAGCATCACACACTGGGGTCTGTGTGGGGGATCTGGGGGGGGACAGCGGGGGTGGGGAGTTGGGGAGGGATAACATGGGGAGAAATGCCAGATATAGGTGATGGGGAGGAAGGCAGCAAAACACACTGCCATGTATGTGCCCATGCAACAATCTTGCATGTTCTTCACATGTACCCCCAAACCTAAAACACAATAAAATATATATTTAAAAAAACAAAAGAAATGTTCTCTTTTCTTTTTTCTTTTTTTTTGAGATGGAGTCTCACCCCATCACCCAAGTTGGAGTACAGTGGCAAAATCTTGGCTCACTGCAACTTCCACCTCCCAGGCTCAAATGATCCTTCTGCCTCAGTCTCTCGATTAGCTGGGATTACAGGAGTGGCCACCATGCCTGGCTAATTTTTGTTATTTTATTTTATTTACTTATTTGAGAGCTAATCTCGCTCGTCACCCAGGCTTGAGCGCAGTGGTGTGATCTCGGCTCACTGCAACCTCCGCCTCCTGGGTTCAAGCAATTCTCCTGCCTTGGCCTCCCGAGTAACTGGGATTACAGGCATGTGCCACCACACCTGGTTAATTTTTGTCTTTTTAGTAGAGACAGGGTTTCACTATGTTGGCCAGGCTGCTCTCAAACTCTTGACTGCAGTGATCCACCCACATCACCCTCCCAAAGTGCTGGGATTACAGGCTTAAGCCACTGGACCTGGCCTAAGTCTTGTAATTTTAGCAGAGATGGAGTTTTACCATGTTGGCCAAGCTGGTCTCAAACTCCTGACCTCATGTGATCTGCCCGCCTCCACCTTCCAAAGTGCTGGGATTGCAGGTGCGAGCCACCGTGCCTGGCCTGAAGTTGTTATAGCCATCACGTCAATTTTTGAACTAAGTTGAGAATCATGATGATTTTTGAAAACTGAGTTTTTTCAATGTTCTCCCCTTTCTACAGAGTTAAATCTTGTTTTCTCTGCTAAGAACAGACTAAAGGTTATGGCAATGTCACGAGCACTCAAAATACAGCCAAGCGCCAAAAAGAAAGGCCAGAATCTTCCCTAAATTTATCAATTTGGCCAAGAGGGAAGCGTTGAAAATGACTGATTGTCAAAAACTGTACTCAGCATGTTGAAGGCACAACAGTTCTAGAACTTATATTGGGATGACATGTTCAAGAATACAAATGATGAAGTAGATTTATGATACTTGAGTTAATGTTTTGAGGAAGGTTATCAGGGTCTCTCTTAAAAGGCTTTACTTCCTGCCAAAGGTCCCTGGCAGACTACATGGAATACTTAGTGAATCTGTCAGGACATGAAGCCCCACAGATTTGTGTACCTAGCTAACCACAATATTATCCTTTTTAAGACAATTTTTATGTTAAGTTTTTAGAGATGAGAGAAGCTTTATTCTGATGCTTCTAGGAGCAGAATTGCCATTGTTAAATAAAAATACAGTACCAACACACATTCATCTCTTTTTTTTTTTTTTTTTATATATATTTTTAAATTAATTTATTAACTTTAGGTGCATACTATATCTGGCATTTCTCCCCATGTTATCCCTCCCCACCCTCCCCTCCCTCCCCACCCCCCACTGTCTCTCCCTACCCCCCTCAACTGCCCCCAGTGTGTGATG